>JAAWXA010000017.1:6539045-6581543 GCA_038090715.1 Florisuga fusca | reverse complement strand
CCCCCCAAAAAAAAAAAAAAAAAAGCTAAATTGTAGGAAAGAATCTTTTGCACGGTTTCAGACGCGCTTCGTCTCCACTGCTCTCGTGCTAGGAAAAAATAATGTTTGTGCAAAAAAGCAGGTGTTTAGTATCACCTGGATCACATCCTAAGTGATTATATTTTGTAAATGCACATTTAATGCATTAAAAACATTGCAGAATGCTTAATTCACATTCTGCACTTCGCTGTCCATAGATTTATTAGATCAATTTTGAAAAGAAAGAAACATGGACGCTGAGTGAAATGTCGTAAAGGTTGTTTACTAATAATTTTGGGGTTTTTTCTAATAAAGAATGATATACATCCCAGACAGTTAATATCTAACTCCCACAGTTAATATCTAACAGATTGTCTGTCAGTATATTGTTTGATTTTGGGGCATTTTCCAAGAGTCCTTGGATTTGTTTTCTTCTTCGAGCCTTAGGGCGTTGTTTCTTGCAGTAATCTGATTGTTTCACATACCAAATGCAGAGAATGCACTTTTTCATTATTAAAGAAAATTAAATTACATTACCATAAGCCTTTAGCTAAAACAGTTGGAAAGGAAAGGAGATATGCTGACATTTTTGTATTTTAAAGATTATTAACACCACAACAAAGTTGTCTTCAGTTACTGTTAGGCATAATACTCTCATGAAAGGCAATCATAACAGAATTGGAATAATTGTTTTTTTCATTTACAGCAAGCTTTATACCTGGCAAAAAGCTTGGGTACAAAATTAACTAAATAAATGGCACAGACGCTTAAAAGCCCATAAAACCAACCTGTGCGACATTTGAAATACGTACTCAAACAGGATGAATTTGCCAGTTCAGCCACATATCCAATATATTTACAGCTCTAAACAGTGGGAATTAACAAAACCACTTTCCTTTTCCTTCTTAAATAGTGTATTTGTAGATTTATCAAAGAAAATCCATCAAAGAATGATCACAATTTTAATATTCATTACTCCTAAACTTTAATTCCTTAATATAGTTTATAATCTCTAACAAGGAGCAGTATGCCAGGAAACACCCCCCCAGTTATTTTCCTGCAAAAATATTGCTTAAATACTTCTTACCTGAATAAGACTTTCTTAACCCCAAAGCCATGCTGCCTTACAAGCTGCTCCTACCCAGACAATTGCAGTCTACATTTGGAGCAGACACACAGGGAGTAGATCAGAGAAAGTTTAAGGCATATTTAAAGTATTCTCTAAGGTATTGGCCAGAAACATCAAGACCATACTCGTGGTATAGAGAGATCATTAATGGGCATTAGTGACAGACCATTATGACTTTCAGAGATCATTAAAGATTCATAATGTAGCTGTATTGTTCTGGCAACATCTAGCCAATTCTTGGACATAAATGTACATTTCTCTGACGTGATTTACTTAAACTTATTATTTTTGAGCGTCAAATTTTATTTTCTGCCTTCTAGAATTACAAACAATGCCTGTAACAGGATACTGTGGTACATTAGGCCAGGCATAGGAGCCTGGTGCTTGGTTTAGGTGACTGGAAGGCATTTTGCAACATGACTCGTTCAACAACATTCGTGAGGCAGAATATGTACCATACACTTTGTCTTCCTTTTTCAAATGAGCTGCATTATTGATATACCATAAATGTTACAAGTCCAAAAAGCACTCAGAAGAACTGCATTTGCTAATGATTCTAAAATAATTACCTTTTGAAAATTTTAATCTTTGCTTCTTCATTTCATTTTTTTTTTTAGTATTTAATTTAGTGAAAAATATTGAAGATATTCTAGTTGGGCGCAAAAAAAAAACCAGCTACATTTTGATGGGTCAAGAAAACACAGAGATTGGATTTTGAAGATGTTCAGTACTGCAAAGACTGTGTTTTAAAATGTGACTACAGTTATATTTGAATTGTGTTAATCAAGGGCTGGATTTGAATTTTCTGCTGCTGAACTTGACTAAGACTTTGTTTAACTCACCCTTCCTCAGCACAGCAAGTTAAGCCCATGCTTCCATATTAAGTAAGTAATGAGATTTAGGCAATTTAGAAGCAGAGTCAGCCTTCAAAGCCAAATACTGTCTCTAAGTGTGATTTGGTTATTGTGCACTCATATAATTGCAAGTAGAAAAGAGCTATTATAAAAGGCTCTGCTTCTTCACCAGGAGCCACCACTCCCTCCAAGATACATTTATAAGTCACATGTGCATGAGCTTGCTTTATTTTGCAGTGCAATGGCCCAATTTGTGTATCAGGAGGAAAAACCCACCAAACTCCAGCTGAGGAGCAGTAACATCATAATTCCTCTAACACAATCACTTGCAAATGCATGAGACGTGCTAAAGATCAGACCCATAAAGTCACAGACAAACATCTTCCAGCTGCTGGTCTTTATGTACTAAAAGGAGATCCAGCAGCCAAAGACACTGAAGCATTTTAACATGTTTTAGTTTTCATGTTGTGGTGAATCTAGACCTGGAAGGTGAACCACACCAGTTTACTACTAATAAGGAATTTTTTTCAAACTAGTATTTCAGTGTTTACTAATACACATTACTGCTCATGTACTTGGAATTCAAAGCAAAAAGTATGCAGAAAAAAACAGTGCTGTGAATGGCATGATTTTAGAATACTCACTGTTTATTAAGCCATGATTGTTTGTAATCAAGCTGTGAATATTGCCACTATCCAAATAGATGGTACTATTAAAAATATCCTTAATTATTGCTGCCAGAATCAAAGAGTATCATACCAAGAAAACTGCAGTGCAGTACAAAATGGGAGTTGATTCTGAGACCTCTCCACTTGGAAATGGCACCATTTTCACCAAAAGGAGTCAAAAACCCATATGGAAGAACGTACTCAAGCCCATTTCTAATTGCCTGCTGAGTTCTATTGATTTCAAACAACTGACCTTGAATCTATAGGTTTTATGTCACCCATGTCAATTGTTGACAGGCAGTCAAAAGCCAGCAGTGGTGTTGCTTATTGCCTTGCAATTAGAAACAAGGTTAATCTGCTTGTAATCACAGTTCTTTTTCCACAAGCACCAGTGCATCTAGATCCTCTTCCCTACATGAATTTGTAAAGATAACTCCCTAAAATTTACAGAGGTCTTAATAAAATTCCAGTGTTGGGTACACTCCAGCTATCTCCAGAATGGTCTAAGCTATTCAGAATAATTCTTATAGTTTTATAATACATTTAGGGCTACACTGGAAACATAACCTATGTCCAGCTAATTTTTATTACCATCTAGTTGTTCATTATGTATTAACTTGCTTTATTGTTTTTATTAATAAAAGGAAAATACAGCTTTTGCCTAATCTCCACTTTGGTTTGATAATTTTACATCTATTATCATAGGATCATAGAATCATTTGGGTTGGAAAAGACCTCTAAGATCACCAGGTCCAACCATTAACCCAGCACTGTGAAGTTCAACACTAATGCATGTCCCTGAGTGCTGCATCTACATGGCTTTTAAATACCTCAGGAATACCTCATCACTTCCCTGGACAACCTGCTACAGTGCTCAACAACCCTTTCAGTGAAGATATTTTTCCTAATAGCCAATCTAAACTCTCTGATGTGCCATAGTATCAGCTCCCTCTGTGGGGTGTCAGCTTTCATAGTGCAGCGTAGGACATGCAGTAAAAGGACAAAAAGGAGATTTTCTAATAACAGTATTTATTTTTTTTCCTTCTGTAGCAATAAAAATCAAGCTGATGTTTGCTATGAAGAACTCACTGGAGATTGCCATGTTATAAAAACTGCAGATGACTGATGAGTAAACAACCAAATGAAAGGAGAAAAGAAGGCTTGGGGAGGACATTAACATTTCTAAACATCCAAAGAGGAAAGCTAAAATTACCTTGTCAAAAGAGACAGTGGTGAGTCAAACCCAGTCCCTTTAAGGAGCCATTTGCTCAGTTTACCCATGGTACTACACACCACCTCTACCCACCTTACAAGTGACCAGAATAAAAGTGTCCCAGTATGATTTGTGGCCCTTTGTTACCATGCTGGCTGGTAACATTGCAGTCCCCAAACCAGGAGTGTATCAAGTACTCTCCTGCCAAAAACATGGTCAACACTACCAGCACAGTGCTCTGCCTTCTGTGCATGTTCTCCACAACAGGCAAGATGTGTCTGGTTTGCACCTAAACAAAGATGCAAGCTGAAATAAAGGCCCAAGCACATCCAAAGAAGTTACTGTGAGTACAAGACAATTTTTGCTCTGCTGGAGCAGAAAGACAGGCCCTTTCCATGAGTGCAACATTGGATCAGATTCATAATCTTGTAAAGTATTAGGCATTCCTAGTGCAATTAATCCTATTTTGCAGGTTTGAGATGATCTCATCCAGAAAAAAAAAAACCAAAACTAAAAACCCAACAAACCAAACCAACAACAAAAAACCAACACAGCAGTCAGGCTTGACCTTATTCCCTGGCATCAGACAACAAAATCCTCAACTAGTTTGTCTGTCAGGAAGAGGCTGAGAGCTCAGGCTCCAGTTCTGCTGCTGCTGCTATGGCCAAAGAATCTCCAGTGAAAAGCAGAGATGCAAGAGCTGCAGAGCTGTCTCAGCAGTTCCACAGCAACATCAACACCATACAGCACTCAACAGCAGCTGTTCAACAACAGAAACCTTTCAAGGAAATACAGATAATGACTAGAAAATGTTCCAGCCTTCTTGGAGAAGGGGGAATAATGAGCAGAAGGTACTCTGAACTGCTGCCCAGATAGACAGAACACTTACTTAGGGCTCTAGAGCCTGTTGTGCCCCATTGACTATTTTTATATCAGTGATCATTGTATGTTCATAGAGCCACTCAGTTATTTAAATTTTAGTTCCCAAAACAGTGACTCAATTTTATAAGTGTTTCTGACTAACTAATATATAATTTCTTTACATATTTGCCCAGAAGTATCTGTAATTCCACTAATATTTTTTCCTCCCTTTTTGACCTGATCGTCCTACCCTGTCATTCTATCCCAAATAAGGTAGAAACCCCTTAAAGTGTGAAACTATTTGGTATTCTAATGTAGAGAATGTTTCTTCTACTTACTAAAGGGAGTTGTGTGAAGCCAGCAGGGCACAAGCACTTTCTTTCCTTGGCTTCATCTGCCACCTGGTGGTACAGTCCCAGGGAGCAGGAGGCAGAGTTTTTTGGAAGGATCCTGCGTGCGCCAAGAGAACAACAAAACCAACCCTGCACTGTAGTTGCAAAAATCTATGCAGTTCATCTCCACACACAATCCCACCTATTTAAAAACTATTCTGCAGTTTCCACAATGTTTTAACAGAAAAGACAAGTTTTAAATTGTTTTTTTCAGCACATGAAACTTAAACAGCTGCAAACTCCCAAGTGTCAGAAATTGTCCCATCGATTCATAATGCTTCAGACAAGTTCTTGAGCCTAACAGAAGCTCAACTGCAAAAGCAGGACTCACCATCAGACATAAGACTGAAAATAAAAAAGTGTGAGAGAACTTTGTTACCTGTCAGCCTGCAATGTTCTGCTGTTATGCCAGGACAATAAAGCAGGAAGGACAAAGAACTAGTCTAAAATTTTTAAGCTACAACTATCTGTAAGTAAGTAAGTAAGCTATTACTATGCTATTTGGAATACAATGTTTATTGTGCATTCTATACAGAACATTTCAGTAAAGTCACAAACCCAAGTATAACCAAAAGTAACTCCTGTCCTCTCATTCTGAAATGAAGAGCCCTTGTTTATTGTTGTGCAAGGACAGGATGACACCAAAGCTGCTCTGCTTGAGCCATCTGGGATCTGCATCACATCACTGTACACCTCTGGGTGGAAAACTAAATACTTATTACCAGCAGCTGGCCCCTTGGGGGAAAACTCAAGGCCAAACCTACTTGGCACAATGTGGTATTGTGCTGGGATATTCAGGCTACAGCAGCTTTCTATCAATTAGTAGTCAGAATGCTTTGTCAGGCACTCCCAAAATACCCAAGAGAGCAAAGGCACCTTTGCTCTGATGCTCAAGGAGACCTATCTTGAATCATTTCTGTCGCCGATATATGGGGGAAATGAGGCAAATGTACAGTAGGTTACATGCACCAGGGAGGCTGTGGGAGCCCCATGTGTTTGGAGAGGGTTTGGGCAAGGTGTGCAGCAGCTCAGAGTAAAGTTCCTGCTCCTTGCCTGGCACTTGTCATAACCTAAGAAAGACACCATGCATAATGTGGGCAAATGCCAACAAACATGAAAAAAAATAGTTGAAAAACAACAATAAAACAACAACAAAACAGCTACAAGTATTATCAAAGCCACCTGTGCATTCCTATGAGCCTTCTGAAGCCTGAGGAGCACATTTCAATCACACGGGCAAACTTTTAAGTCAAACACTGTTTTTACTTCCTCACCAAACATGGCAAAGAAAATATAGCAAATGTCTAATCCAAGACCTCATTACAGCATAATCCTACTTATATCCAGTACTCCAGGTGTTGGAGTCCAATTCTTAAAGCTAAAAGGAGTGTTTTCCCTATTTTATATCATAGACCAAAACTGAGACTAACCCTTCACTGGCTTGCCTGCTGAGGGCACTTCGCTGGATGCTGTGGGTATTGTTTGCCATGGGGATTGCAAAAAGCACCTGAAAGAACTGGGAGTATAAATCCCATAACATCTTCCTGACATGCCTGTATTGAACTCCCTTAAGTGCTTTTGAAAAACCTCACTGAAAATCACATTGAAATAACTGCAAGGAAATTCCGGGAAGATGTCAGGGGATCATCAGAGATTCCACCTCCGTGAGACAAGGCTCCAGCGGTCCAGATGAACTGAGTCTGGAGGTGACTACTTCCCTACATGAGCAAATCCCAAAGACCTTGATCCAGGTCAGAGTTGAGTATCTAAAGCCCCATCCTGGCCAAATGGCAGACAGAGCCCCATCACAGAGTCTGCAGTGTTCAGTAGGGAGCAAATGGGTTTGAAACAACCATCCCCCTCGCCATGGACCTTCTCTGACTCCTGTTTCTGCATTACCTATGCCAGCTGAAAATGCTCTGTGCAAACACAGCTCACAAGGAAAGCTCCTCTCTCAGCAGCCAAAATCAATACATACATCAGTGCTCATAAAAGTAATTTCGTTTATGGTAATTAAATAAATTAGCTCTAATAAAATAATGATTTCAGTATCTACCAGAGGAAAATAATGGGCTGACAGCCATTCAATTTGACACAGACTTGGGGCTGGGTCTGATTCTTCAGACTTTTTTTCTCTATTTCTTCTGATATTTTATAATGGAATCATTATTACGTTTTCTGGAGACAACACACAAAAATAAACTACTGAAAATACTGACTTAAGCCCTGGAAAGAAAAGAATAAGCAGACATCCCAGAATGTGAGTTTGATACACTGTAAAGTTGGTTTACAGCTCCCTGTGTGCATGTCAGTACAAACAAAACACTTTGCAAGTGGACTCAGACCATGTTTATACTTGGGAATTTCTGATGTGGACACAGTTGTATTATATTTGCACAGGTATAAATAAGTTGGAAGACCCCATCCTTGCCACACTTTCCAGATGGCATCACCAGCCACATAAGTTAATACCTTGGAGAATTTTCATCTAAGCACAAAATCCTTCCTTTTTGTCCCAAATTTACATCCTACAGACAAGATATTGCACCAAACACTACTAGGAAAATGTAAATGAAAACCACAAATAGATAAAATGGCCTTCTGTGTGCCACTATCATCCATCAAGCCTTCATTCTCATTATCACATGCGCTGCCCCAGCATTGTGGTTATATCCAAATGAGGAACTGATCACAGAGGAAAAGGTTTGATAATAACAGAGGGTTGGTGTGTTTACCAGAAGTACAAGCATAAACCTTTATCCAACAAAAAAGCTCTCACTAGTCCTGCAGACATCACTCTGGCCTAATTTCCTCATTAGGGAGAAAAGCATGATTCAAGTCCTCAAAAAATAATAAATCTCAATAAAACATTTGCCACTAGAGGAGGCTACTTCATAATTTTTTGCCACTAACAGGGAAATTTCAGTGCAATTTCTGCAGAACCCTCACTGCTGTTTTTCACCCAGTCCCATTATGAATTAATCTGAAATCAGCAGATTTCTCACTAACGGTATTTGTACCTCGTCTTGAGCCAAAGGGAAAAAATAAATCCACAAAACTTAAGAGTTCATTTCTGTCCATTTTAGAATGATGGCACATTTCACTGCCTCTAGAGCTGCTAAAGGGAAAATGTTGATGAACAAGTCAGGGGCTTTCAGGGATTTTACTGATCTGTAAATATAATGACCATCAGCACAGAAACTCCAGCTGGATGAACCACCAGTGAAGCTCTACCATCAGCAAGTACATCAGTTCCAATATTTTTCTTCTTTCTTTTTCTTTTTTGTTGTTGTTTTTTGGGGGTTTTAAAAGATTTTTGAACACCTGGCTTTCGATGTATATCCCAGTTATCCTCAGAATTCAAGCCTCCAAACTAGGGATCCATTCCATTGGAGAACTGTGTTGTTTTGTTACAGTTCTGAATAGAATCAAATTTTAGAAACAAACCTATTTTCTATGAAGCAGATTTGACCTTTCCAGTCTGGTCTAGGTATGAACAAATAGTAAGGGAAATGGGCCATGTAATTCTGTTGGACAAATCTTGTGCTCATAAAACATCTCTGGCTGATAGTCCCAGAAATAGATGCCCTTTCTCCAACCACAGAACAAACACATCCCAGAGGACATCAGAACAGCTATGGGAGGAAGGCTAGTCGAGCAATTCCATTTTTTGACACATCCATCATAAGCTGTTGTACAATGTTCTGCAAGAAGACTCCTCCTTGAGTGTTCTGTAACTTGAGCAACAGAGGCTCAGACCTGGGGTTTTTTTTGTCCATGATGCCTAATATTCAGGCAAGACTAATGGTCAGAGAAGCCTCAGAGAGTGACAATTACAAGTTTCAGCCATGCTTTCAGAGCTCTCCTTGAACTTTGCCAGCTCTCAAGGGAGCTCACACAGATGCAGCTTCCCAGGCAGCAGCCCTCCTTTAGAAATGACCCCAAAAAGCCACTTAGTATTCTCTGTCACAAGCCAGATGAGGAAGTGCCTCACACACTGGGATGGATACTTGGGAGGCTGGGAATCAGATTCCATAGGGCTTAAATTATGTGGGTAGCACAACTCACAGGACACACCTGGGGCTCCAAGACCAATGCACTTCTCTCAGTGCAGAACTTCAGAGCCTCAGTGCTTCAGCAGATTTATATGCAGGGCCAAGAGCCTGGAAGCCAGCTACTAAGTGACATCTTCTGTGCTGTTCCTCTGGCTTCCCACTCATAAACTCCAAACCTGACTCTGCATCATTAAACATTCCCACCTCCATTTCCTTTGCAGCTGTAAAACAAAGTGATTTAATTTAATTACAAGTTTTTAATTAAGCAACTCTAGGACTAAGTGCTCAGCTGCAGCAGTGAGAACTCTAACCCCGTATCTCAGCATTAGAGGGAGTCCTGCTCCTATTTAATATGCTTTGCAGAGACAAGGGGGAAAAGTTGGAAGCATGGCTTTAGGGAACAGCATCCCAGCAGTCAGTCAGCAGCACTAGAAAAATGAACAAGGAAAAAAACTCGAGGGCGTATTTCATGCTCTGCAGTGGACCCACAGCACACAGCAGCATAAAAATCTGGTCCCTCTCCTCATGTCAAGCATTAGCATTCCTGCTCTAAGCAACTCTGCTCTGAGCTGCAGCCCTTGGAAGCAGATTCCTGTAGATATTCAGGTTCAGTGACCTTGGAGATCTAAAAGGATACATCAGCCTTTCAAGCAGTTAGCTTTTCTATCAACAGACTTGAGAGATCTGTCAGCCACGGGCACACAGGTAGAAGTCACCCATCCCTGGTTCCTGGATATTATGGTAATGACTGACAAATACAAACACCCATAAATAAATGGGCAGATGATCCCAGTGACATCATGTTCTTCAGTACTACAGCAACAGAGGCAAGAAAAGTAGGCAGGCAGACAGGAGAGAAGCAAGTCATGCCTTACCTGCACATAGGTTGTGAGTCATGTTACCTTTTTCCATACAGATATTTAGTGGTGTACCTGGACAGCTGCTGAAGGTGGGAGCAGATTCAGCCAAGGCAAGTGTTCGCCCTCTCTGCACAAACATCATCAGGCTGCAAGGATGCTGCATGTTCAACAATCTGGACCAGATCTTAGCTACAGGGCTTGGATTAAACAACCAAGGCTCACAGATCCCTGGAAATGTTCATTTCAGCCTTAGTTACCAGTCTGACCCTGTGTGCTGTTCCTTTTATTTTATCATTATGAACTCTGGAACTGGACTTACATTTTACAGTGCTCCATACCTACTAAGAGAAGGTAATGAGAGACAGTCAAGAACCTGTTCCTAAAATGTTATTCTGGACTCCACTGTTGTACAAGGAGATCTGCAGTTAATACTGGACAAGAACAGCTTCTGAAAACCAATTTTAAAACAACAGCAGCAGCAAAACAGCCCTGATAAGGACGCTACAAGATTATTGACAGGAGAGCTCAGAATTGCTCTGAAGAAGCAAGTCCCCAGGCTCCTGAGATCACAGTAACGGAGCAGCTCATCTATTTGAGCATCAACTAATATGCTAACAGGAAACAAGTCTAGTTAAGCTGAGGAAGAGTAAAAAGATCAGGCAGCTTCATCTTCTGTTAGTAAAATCCAGCTGGACCATGAGGAGCACTGAAAGCACAGGGACAGGAAGAGCTGTTGTCTGTGCAATATTTGAGTTTGTTCTTTACTGTTCTTGGAGAATAGGCTGCTTAAAACACAAGCATCTGTGAGACATCTGTAGGCTGCACCTTTAGATTTAATGGGGCTGGGACAGAATCCCTCTGGTGTGGCCAGCAGGACCTAATTTCTGGATAAACATTTAAACAGAGCAATGCTGCTGAGCTGCTTTGTCACCCAACTCTAGACTCAGCCCAGGAGGAAACCACATCCTCTGAAGTTCACCTTCCTGACCATTCAAGGAACCCTGACTAGGGCCACCATAAGTACCCAACTAGTTTTCTGATGCATAATACATAAAGCTCATTAAGCCTTCTCCTCCACACACCAGCATTCTAGAGGAAAATTTAAGAGATATTACAGAATCATAGACATACCAGGTTAGAAGGGACCTCAAGGATCATCTGGTCCAACCTGCCCTGGCAAAAGCATCATCTAGCCAAGATGGCCCAGCACCCTGTCCAGCTGAATCTTAAAGCTGTCCAGTGTTGGGGAATCCACGACCTCACTGGGGAGATTGTTCCAATGGCTGATATATATCTGACTTCAAGGAATTTTTTCTGGTTTGGGCGCTGGATAACTCTGAAATGGGTGGGGAATAATTCTCCCCTGCCAAGCAGCTTAAGCCAGGCTAAGCACAACTATCAGATAAGAGATGGAGAAGGAAGAGAGAGAGAGCAAGAGATGGTGCAATTTTACTCTTTAGTGCATCTTTTCCCAATGCTGATGACACACTACATCGACTGATGGGGATATGCACTTTCTGCTATTTTTAGGCTCCTGCAAACCAAAAGATGGTATAAACAACACTACTTGAGCTGGAAAAACAAGGTAATGCTGAACAGAATAGGTCATACGGGGAAATTGTGTGGGATGCTGATTTTTATCATATATTTCCTTAATTTAAAATACACAAAAGGCTATTCTGTGCATCAATGCAGCTGTCACACACAAGGTGGCCACTTGAACATACGGCTGCTGTACAGTAACAGTAACTCCTTGTTTGGCAATCTAGCCAAAGAAGTCAATGAGGAACTTGAGTACCTATTTAAAGTACCAAAAACGGCTAAGTGCCACTGGAGATGTGAACAAATATTCACCCCCACTGTGCAGAAGAAGAGTGGCTGATGCAGAGAAACCAGGCACTGATGATATTCTTTTACCCACGAATATCTATATATATTTGACTAGACACTCAGTGCTGGCAAGTTTTCCTAACACTTTTCAACTTCAAGCTAGAGAACTAATGAATATAAAGGTGAAAGGCAGATTACTATTTAGCTCTTGTTATGTCAAGTTTAACTCTCTTCTAAGAAATTAACGTCAAGAAAATGCTTATTAACAACTTCCCTGTAGTTTAAGCAGTAGATTCTGCCTATAAGCAAGCCAGGCAGTAAGAAATATCCTGGAATAGTAGAGGAAGAGCTTCTTTGCTCCTGACAACTCCTCGGGGTGGCCAGAGGAGGCCGTGAGAGCTGCACAGATCCTCGATGCTGCTCACTGCAGTGGCCGGGATGATGCCACAGCCGGTGGGGACCGGGTCACCCACACCACCAGGACCCCTCCTTCATCTCGCTGTGGGGTGACTCTGAGCTGCAAGAATAAGAATTTCAGCAAGAATAAGCCATTCCACTGCTCCTCCAATAAAACAAAACATCTGTTTCCTACCTCTGCTGCTGCCAGGACCAGGCTACAGTTATTCAATATAATTTGGGAGACAGGATTAAAACAACATTCTTCTTTTTTATGCTCCACTTGATGTTTTGCTCTGCTTTTCCAATCAATCTCTGAAGCATCCAGTGTTTGTTTTTATCTCTGGTTGCAACTAAACCTACAGGAAACATGTGGTAAGTGTAACCTTCCCACAGGGAATATTACTCTGCGAGCCACTGACTAACAACTAGATAAAACAGCTGAACGACACCAGCATCAATTTTTCACGAGCAAGACTAAGATGAACATCCCACAGTAACAATGTTAATTACTTGGTGAATAAAATTAGAAGAAAAAAACCCAGAGAATTCAGTGAGGGATGCTAAGATCTGTAATACTTTAATAGCTAAAAGCAATTAAAAGACTCACTCTTCAGTCATCAGCAGTTTTTCGGCTCTACTGCCAGAGCACTGTGACAAGAGAACAGGTTTTTGTTTTGCTCTACAGCTGACATCCCTTTATCTGGGGGGTGTTTGACATTTTATGTTTTGGTTTGGGGGGGTTTTTTGGTGTTTGTTTTGTTTTGTTTTGTTCTTTAAATAAACTTGGCAAAACTGGACAACCAGAGGAGTGTAACAATTAATAGCCATTTCCTAAAGCAACCGTTTACCCCATCAGGTAATATATGATTTAGAGATTTGACCAAGAGAATTTTAATGTCAAAAAACCAATCAGGGTTCTTCACATGAGGCTAGAACATGCCTGAATATCCAACATCTGTTTGACTGAATGCCACCAAGCACGCCCAGGCTGGATTCAGCACGGCTGCCTTTCCTTCAGAAGTTGAGAGCAATGATTTGTAGGATCAGTTTGTATTTTAGAGCAGATTTCCTTAATCTCAAAGATATCAACATAATAAAGCCTAGGCAGAAGAACAGCTCAGAACACTGAACTACTCTGTGCCCATAGGTAGCTCACCTGAGGTTTGTCAAAACCCAAGAAAACCCAGAAGCCCAACTGCTCCATGTGCTGAAGTCCTCTCCAACCTGTTTCGTAGGACCAGTCATGACCTCTCTGCTAAACCAAATCTCTAACAGTAGCCCTTCTTCTGAATCACTCCATAGCTACCTTTAGCAAAATATTTGTGGAATTTTGGCTGGATTTTAAAGGTACTGCCTCCACAAATAACATTCTTTACCTCTTAGCTTGCGTCTCATTAGATGTATTAAGGGATCCCTTCAATTATGTTTCTTAGTTAGGGTCAGTTAAGCATTGTTTACTTACATAAACATTTTTTGCTGACCAGGCATTTTGAACAGCTACAGAAAGCCACAAAACTCTTCCACCAGCTGAGGACACGTGTGAATATTGAATATTCCCTTATTATGAAAATGAGACTGGCTGTCAGTCACCAGAACAAGTGCAGAGGGAAGTGATGATGCACCACGCAGGGCACCTGTTACCTATCACCACCTGACACAATTTTTTCTAGTTTATCTCATCTGCTCTCCTTAAATAATGCCTTGGTACTATACTGCACTATATAATTTGGCTCATCTACCTGAACTGCTTGTTGAAATCTGCATGTATTCTCCAGGTACTGTAATATCATTATTTTTACAGCTAACTTTGCAATCAGTTGCTAATCAAAATCAATTCTAGAAAACACCTCACACAATTATTTCTTGGGAAAATATCCTGACTTTATCACCATTTTCACCCAAAACCTAAACAAGATCACTATAATTTTCTGAATATTAGGTTGGCTACCAGGCATCAGCATACCCCCAATTCATTTACTAGATCAAGTAGCTGAATGATAAACAAGAAGGCCTTCTTAAGCCCTAGTTTTCCCTGTCTATAGGTCCACAAATGAAGAACAAAAAATAAAAAAGCAAAATAAAGAAAAGTCGGCATCTTACTTAGGTTTCCACAGCCAGATGTTAACTTGGTTGCACAGTAACTACAAATATTAGTCCCTTATCTTTATAAAGCCCAGTTATGATTCTCAAGAGATACAAAATAAGAAGCAGAAACCTGCTGTTAGTCTTACAGAATTACCTCCAAGTGCTCTCAGTACAGCTGGATTACAAATCAATGACAGCTATGCTGAGAGCCAAAGTATGGCTGACCCTGAGTGAGTATAAAAAATTTGAAGACTGAGCCATACCTTTCTTTTTCCTCTGTTCTGTTTCCATGCACTACCATGCACAGCTCAACGTGTTCAGCTTGCACAGGTAATTGATTTTTTTTCGGTTTGACATCAAATAAAACATTTTCTTTCTCTTTAAAATTACACAATGTGCAGCACTTCAGAACAATTTTTAGTTTGGAATTAAAAAGCCAAAACATGCAGCTTTAAAGAACTGCAACACTTTTTTTTCTTTTAACCAGGCTGAAGCTAATTATTGAACATCACTCATTCACGGCCAACCAGCAGCTCTACATGAAAAACAGTTTGTACCATTTTCTTCTTAATGTTATGGTTGATCACCCAAGAGATTCCTTTTCTTCATTAAAATTTCAGGCACCTCCATGAAGTTTAAGCTAAAAATATGGTTTGCAAGGAACCCCCCATGTTACTAATCAAAGGAGACCAGCTGCCCCAGGGAGGGAGGAAAACCAGGTCCACCTGGGTGTGAGTGTTCTGGCTTTTCCAAGGGGATCCAGCCAAGCAGGGACAAAGCCAGAAATAAAATCCCTGTTTCCTGATTACAGTTAGCACACTCCTGATTACATGACATGACTGCTGCCTTTCCAAAAGTTGATACTATCATCCTGCTGCTTCTTCTGAACCACCATGAGGAGTGGCCCATGATAAATTCAAACACCTTTCTTCAAGCTGATAAAGCCACTCACCAGAGTGGCAATGCCTACCACTGATAGCACAAGTCACTTAGAGCTTGGTACATTCAAAAGAAAATAAATGCTCTCAGCTCCCAAGCACAGCCCATTAAAAAATGATCTGTGTGGCCCAAGAGATGGGTTAGAGAACTCCAAAGATCATGCTTCATCATTTCCAGTGTCATCTGCTCATTTTACTAAACAATTGAGAGCACAGAGGGGAAGCAGTGGAAGTTTTGTAAAATAAATGCTCCTACATCTGTCGACAGTTTCTAGGCGTTCAGCTAAAAAGAAGCCACTTATTTTCAAATCACACATTAAGGCTCAGAAGGTATAAAACTACCATCCTCATTATCCCATGATGGAATATTTGTAATATGGTATCATCCAGAAGCCACAATCAGGTTCATAAGCTGAATCTGCAAAGGAATGGGGACATAGATCCTACTCTGAACAGATAATTGGCATTGCAAATCTTTGTTTCTGCCATCAATACCTTGACTTAAATTGTGGATGGTGACACAGATAACCAGGGACAGAGCCCTGCATTTTTTTCACTGCCTGGCTTTGTATGCTGGAGTCTTACAACTAATGAATCCACTCCACTAGAAGAAAAGAGTATCTAATCTCAGCTGAAGGAGGTAGCTTCATACAGCCTTTTCCTTTTTTACTTTTTGCCTCTTTTAAGCCCCTTTGGAGCACACAGAGTAGGAAAGGTGTGATGTGCCAGTTCACAAAACATTTCAAAACATGGACGGAAGAGTTTCATGAAAAAAAAATAATCCTTTTTATCAGAATATCTGCAAATTTAATTTGGAGTGAAATTAAGTTCTTTTTCAGATTGTTTTTCCTATTTTCAACACTTAAAAATGGTGTTCAATGGCCATATCTAAATGCAAAAGTTCCCATTTGCAGATGTTTTTTTTTCCACCCCAAGATTTCTTTTAAATTAATATTTTACTAAACTCAGGAAGGACTCATGAAATGTTTCAGTTTCATCAGGTCTTCATGCCAAGGCCTCAGAAGATGTCACAGTAAAAATGAATGAACAGTTTCTCTACTCTTAATGTGTGTCCTCAGTAAGTGATGGAGCTGAGACAAGACAGGCTGTCCAGCTCCCTGGAGGTCAGGAAAACTCATGGACACAATGGCACAGAGTGACCACGCTGTCATTTCCACAGGGTGGTAGCAGTGAGGACTAAGAGGAAAACTGCCTTAGACAGAATTATGTACCTTATTTTTGTCACTGTCAACAAGACCTACGTAGTTGTGAAATTTAAGCTGTTACACTGACTCCTTTCAGAAATAAGGAAGGGCTGCCTTTTTTATTAAGCAGAAAAAAATCAATAAAACATGAGAAGAGATACTGAGGAAACATGTTCCAACTACTATAGCAACTTCTTTTTAATCAACAGGGAGAATGCAAAGAATATACAAAGCATGGACAACACAGCTGCAATTACTACTTCGTGTGAGGCCATGCTTCATTTGCATTGTGACATCCAATCAGTCAGAATTAAATTTTGTGCACTACCCTATGTCCCCAGATCTCTCCTTCAGCTAGTCTGTCACATCCTTTACAGAAGTGTTACAAATAAGATTTATCAGGATGACAAATGGAGCTCTCATTCCTACTGTGCACTGGGCTTGCTGTGCTCAGTGTACAATCAGCAGCTCAGCTGCTAAGCAGCAAATAGAAACAGAGAAAAAAAAAAAAAAAAAGCACCCCCTTTCCTCACCCCCAACCTGTACTGAAAATGTCTGTCCTTTGGCATACTGAGGAGGAACAACAGACATGAAAACGGGAAGCAATTACACCATGGATGCAATCATTTCGCTCTGGATTCTCAGGGATTGGGGGAAAAAAGTCACATTTATTTGCCAAATCTCTGATTAGCAACAATCTTTGATTTGCTGGGTCCTACAGCAAATTCCTATTTTCAAAAACATGTTCTGTTCTTCCTTTTTTCAAAGCTGACTCATAAAATAACTGCTGCCTGGGGCATTGAAACGTCTGCTATTGCCCTCACCAGTTCCCTGCTCTGACACTTTGCCAAGGTATCACCTTGATGCTTGTGTTCTCTCAGCCAGTAAATATCTCACATAATAAGGAGGTCAGCAATCACATTTCAGAGTAATCTACTTCTGAATTATTTTTAATCTATTATTACATTTATTTCAGATTTCCTCTTCTCCAGTCTTTGTCAGATTTTACTAGGCAGTCCGTACTACACATTCTTAGTATTGATATTCTGCTGTGTACTAGTTTACTTTCACCAACCCAAGCACTCAATTTAATTGCCAACCCTGCCATATATCTTGATAACAAAACCAAATGATGGTTTGCTCTTCAGACAAAGTCTCTCTCACCACCACAGGAACCAGAATGGGAGAGGTTTGAAGGCTGCCATGGTTTGTATCTGCAAGTCTAAAACTGCTCTCAGCAACAGGCTTCCATGTAACAGGTGTAGGATTACAGCCAAAATAACTTTAGCTCCAACATAGTGTCTGTGACAGTCAAATGAAAAGCTTGTGGTTGAGTTTACAAACAAGTCCTGGCAAGGTAACAAGTTTCCATAAGCTCAGAGATCCAAGGTTCCTTCCTTCACTTCCCCCCCCCGCTGGCTCCTAACAACTGAAGTACAGATTGATTCTTTCTTCCAAACGCTGAACAGCACAACCTGTCCCAGCTCTTCCCTACCTCTGATCTGCACAGTGCTTAAAGGCCTTCCATTCTTCGATGCACTTATCTCTGCAAGACTCCTTTTAACCAATTTTGCCCATGTTGCTATGTGGGGAGGATCTCTATTACCCTACACCTGAGCACAGCTCTCCCAGCAGCCACATTGCCTGACTCCGATTGCTGTCACCGAGCAGCAGCAAGGCTGCATTACCCAATGTGACAGTGTCACAGTAGTGACAGCTACCCAGAGTTGTGCAATGATGAAGTCTTTGGAAGATTTACAGACAGGGGAAGGGTTGGTAAACAGGAATGAAACGTAAAGGTCAGTGCACAGGCAGTAGACCCTTGCAGACAGCAATTCACCCCCAGAACCACCTCCCAGATACTCAGGACTTGAATTTTCAAGCAGAACCTTATTTACCTGCAGTGGGACACCATGTATAATATCTAACAACTGAGACTCAGAGAATTTGCTGTGAGGTTTATCACCATCAAGAATGACAGCAAAATAAAGGAATTATCATACCAGGCAGAAATGGAGGTCCACCTACCCCAGATACTAAAAAGACAACTACATGCACTCTGCAGTAATGATAACTCCTCTTCTCTTCCCTGCCAACTCCATTTGATACTATGAGAGTGGTTTAAATTCTAAAACATCTGAACAGGAAACCCTGCCAAAAGCCAGCTTCAATTAATCTACAACTACATATTTTGTTCACTGGCACTTCCGTGGAGACACATTGGTACCAGGAACCCATCTACACCAGCTGTCCCCACATGAACTCCAGTTTCCAGAGGACCCAGTTCAAATCTATTTATTTATTTTTAATTCACATATTTCTGGAAAAAAAACCCCCAAAAACTGGGCTTTGCATAAAAGTTTAGAAAAGCAACCCAACCTCTCAATCCACCTTGCTACCCATTCATCCAGGCCACACTACTTCAGTTTAGCTCCAAGGATGCTCTAGGAGACAGTGTCAAATGCCTTCCTGAAATCAAGATGACCTATGGCTACTTCTTCCTGACTGTAACCTGGGTGATTTGAGCTAGTAACAGATTAGCAATGACTATGGTAGGTAGAAAGAAACCATAGAGCCCAATGCATTCAATAACTCAACCATTTTTGGGCATACCCTCGTGTTAATCTGACCCAGCTTTGTTGTTTCAGTAGATGATGGATCAAAACCCTCCTTAGGGCATCTGGTTTGACTTTGCTACATGGTCTGCATCAGCAAATAGCTAGAGAGTTTCCTTATTGAAATTTCTACAGATTAAAAGTGCCAGGAAGGTACCTTTGAGTCATGTTGATAAATCTTTGTTTAATAGCTGTCAGGGTAACATGACAGATAAGCCAGAGGGGGAATCTCTGGGCATCCAGCATTCACAGGCATATCATGTACAATAAAATGCAGGAGTAAGGAATGATCCCATCACAGTGCCAGGCAGCATCCTGTCTGCTCATAACACAGGGATATCAGCCTGCATAAGCAAACTGGCATTATCATAGGCAGAGTGAAAACTCTGGGGCCTGTTTTGGCTGCAGAATTCAGTAACACAAAAACCCTGTGTTGTCTTCCCATGAAGAGTGCAAACACAGCCTGGATCTGTCTTCTCCAGCATCACCACTCAAGCTCCAGACACCAGAGGCCCCTGTGGTTGCTTTGATTGCCAGTGTAACATAGCTGCTGCTACAAGGGGGTTAATTCAATTATTTTCTCAAATATCCATTGTACCCAAGCAGTTACATGAAGTAGATTAATTCAAAATACAAATGCTTTGGCCTTTGGAACAAACATAACAACAACCCCCACTTTTTCCTGTCATTCTGTTGCTGTTATCTTGAATCTCAACCGTTAGATTGCTGGAACCCTACAATCATTTTTATATAAGTGTCTACATCCAACATTTGAACAGCTTTTCCTTCTGTACTATATCTTTCTCTTGCATTGCTCGTGGTTTTGCATACAAGATGACTGAGTCCAGATGTAAAATCTGCAGATAAAATCTTTACAAACAGCACACAAAATCCCAGTGGGAACATGCCACAAGCCTCTGATGTATAGCAAGTTTAATCTTCCTGAATAATTGTTTTCTTTCCCATCCCACACTGCTGTATTTTTCTCTGTCTTAAGTTATTTTAATAAAACATACGTTTGTTTGGAAACAGCATATATTATTGAGCTGTTCCTGGTTTAGAAAACAGAATCATTAACATGATATAGCACACAAGTGCATCTCTAGTTCATGTTATTTTCTGCTTTGTCAGTTTGACTCAGTCTGTTTTAAATTGCACAAGCTATTTTTAATGGTCTTTTTGCAATTCAAATCTGCATTCTGTAAGTATAACTGGAAAGATAACAGTTCATTTTCAGTCTTGCACCCAAATCTGTTGAAGGAGGCTTTAGTAACTGTTGAATATTCTGTTATTTAAACTGCCTTTTTGATTGTATTAATTGTAAACCAGAATTTTCTTTAAAAATTAGACCTGTGCAATGAATAAAGTTAAAAAAGGTGAGGCTTGATTTCCAGTCTTTTGCATGGGTCTGAAAGCAGGCAGGCTCCAAGATGACCAGCAAGATGATGCTTCGTGACAGATAAATTTGAATTGGAGCTCAGAGAGCAGAAATACTTATTCCAAGCCTGTTTTGACAAAGGAATAACAGCACCAAGCCTCCATGTCTCAGACTCCGAGGTTAGACCCTGAAAACCCACCTTGATGAGTTGGATTTTTCCAGCTCCCACCTTTTTTCTGTCTTGTCCAAATCATACCCCAGAGAAGGCCCGGCCTATATATGTTCTGGAAAGATCTCTGTTTTCACTTACACCCCTTGGACATACCATAAAGTAGCATGAAAGTTGAAAACAGCACAGAACAAAATCAGCTCCCTCCTTGCAGACATTTCTTTTTCTTTGGCTGGAGGCTTGGACTGAATCATGAATCACAAATCACAGAGCATTTTGTGCTAACTTCAAGTGATAGCAGTGAAAGAAATTTGTAATGTATATAAATTTGCCTTGGGTGATAATAATTTTCCCCGAGTCTGCGAAACACAGTGTTAGAATAATTACTACACATTTGGTGCTGCAGGACCAAAGGAAAGCTGGTGTCAGGGACCACTGCAGAACAAGGCTCAGCAAAGAGCTTGCAGCAAGAGGAGCTGCTCAGACCATGCGGCACGTGGGGCAGTGGCCTGACCTGCCCAGCAGTGCCCGACACTGCCCTCACTGACCACTCTCCTGTTACAGTGATTCCCTTCCATGGACTGCTGAAATCAGGGGTGTCACTGTGAAGTCACTGTGCAGGTTAAGCTCTGGCCTTTGGGTTAGTGACAGGCTTTTGTGGAAGTCCCCAAAATTTTGATTTATCAGACGGTATCAATGAAGACAATTACTGGATCTTGTTAAGAGATTCCCACAGCTCCACGGCTCTGTGGAGAAGAGTCTGTATCAGTCCTGCTGAGCTGTCAGAAACAGCAAGGTTGCAGGTTGCATGGGATGGTTT
Source organism: Florisuga fusca (assembly GCA_038090715.1). Classification (NCBI taxonomy): domain Eukaryota; kingdom Metazoa; phylum Chordata; class Aves; order Apodiformes; family Trochilidae; genus Florisuga; species Florisuga fusca. Next base: position 6,560,054 of record JAAWXA010000017.1, on the reverse strand, counting down.
TTGGAAAGGATTTTCATCCTGGTAAGATGGGCAGCACGACAGTCTTGCTCCAGTGGTCTTGGAGTTCAGGCATCAATGGGAATAGGTGCCCCTGAGCTGCTCTCAGTCTTTTCACCAGATTAATTAAACTCCCTCAGTCCACAAGCTGGTTCACACCTCCTCTGTCCCCTGTGAGCATTGCTTAGCTGCAAGAACAGCTTTTAACATACGAGATCAAACCCATTACCATGCAGTCTTCCACCAAAATGCCTTCACAGCTGTATATTCAAGAGCTGAAAAGGCAGAACAAGGTTTAGTAATTACAGGACTATGTTAAGCTCATCCTGAGTTACCCTGATTTAGAAGATGAAAAAAATGTATAATTGAAAAGTGCCCTGGTACAGCAGCAGAAGGGCTTCTCCAGTCTCCAGAACTCCAAGGTACCTGTGGATGGAGGAAGCTTTCATGTCAAGACTCATTAGACGTGCACAAGGTTTTATAAAAATCGTTTGCTGCTGAATTCTGAAGCCATGAAAATACAATTAGCAGCAAAAGAGGGCATAAGCAAACCTGCTGGGTCATTCATGGGTTCAACCCGATGGGTGCGTTGAGAGACAGACAAGTTAATGGCAGGGCTGTGCCCTGCTTGAGCACTGTCAGGGACACAAGGCTTTCTGTCACAGCTCACTAGCACTTACATTGAACCCTAGTGTTGCTGTAACAGGCCATGGAAAGCAAGTCTGCCTGTAATGGTCCTTCCCTTCTGCTTGAAGGACCCTTGAGGAACAGCTTTGGCTTTAGGCTCCCTTCAGGTCCCATGCAGCAATGACCAAGAAGAGTTTGACTTTAAGAAAATGTGTTAACAGCAGAGGAAGAAAACGTGAAGAGTTGCTGAGACTATTGATTTTTAATTAATATTCATTCTTTAATTACTTGCCTTGCCAATTAAATGGCTGTTAAGTTGCAATGTTGGAGCATCCCTTGAGGTTAGTACATTGTTCCTTGTTAGTACAAATGTCTTTTACTGTTAATATTTTACCCCTCAAGGGAAGCTGGACATCTTTAGAACACCTGCTGAACTTCAACATGTAACCCCAAATTTTGGGGGTTGCAGGAAGATGCAGAGGGTCATTATCAGGCCCACTGCAGACCCAGCTGGGAAGTCTCTTTTTAATACATTGCAACAAGGGCTATTGATCTCCTACCAGCAGCATGCAAACAGACACTAAATCCTGCATTTTATCTGCCCCTCATGTAAATTCATTATTTGACAGAGAAATAATACCTAGGAGTATCTACTTAGATTGTCAGGTTTTTGGGTGGGAATGAAACAGGTTTTGTTATATGAGACAATACTCAACTGTGAATAGATATTACCATAATTCTATTACAGTAACAATAGATATCATCACCTCTTTTTGCTTTACTGTCTTGTCTTTTAATATATTCAGTCTTAACTAAAAGAACATATTCTTCACAGATTTTGGCTATGAAGAAGATTCTGCCATATGTGCTGATCTTTCCAGAATGGTTACACAGTGTGTAAAGACAAGATCGATGCTATTAATTTCTGCCACAAGTAAATACATAATGATGCTCACAGCCATCCTGAGCTGAGGCTAAAAACAGAACAAAATTATATCAGGAAAAAAGAGACAGAATTCGTATCAGGTGGAAAGAATACTGAAAAAGGGGAGTATTTGTGCCATTCTTCAGGTATGAAGAAAATAACAATTTCAAGGAGAAGCAGCACCTTTCAGTATGAGTTTAAAAAACCTGCCTTTTCCTGCAAACCATGTTCGACTTCTTATCCATTGTGGTTGCAACAGCACTAATTCTATGCTACAGACATATTAGAAAACCTAAATTGTATAAAGTTATCACAGTAATTGATTCTAAAACAAGAGGAAGATAATAATAATCATCATCATCATCATTGTCATCATCATCATATTTGGCTGAAGGCCAACACTTCATATATTTAATTATATTTAAATATTTAAGTAAGAAGGACAGATGAATTTTTTCCAAAAGCAAGGATTTCACAAGTGGGCCAGCACAGACTACATTTTCCTCTCTTCTGAGCCTTGTCATACTGCCCTATGCTCCAGCCAGGTCAGACACTGCTATGGGATTCACTTGCATTATGCCAAAGTTCTCAGGAGAGCTCTGCACCACAGTCTGGTCTTCCCCCTTGAGCCTTCCAAGGATCTCTGTGGAAGTTTCCTTTGGCAGCTTCCTCAGTTTTGCTTCAAACGTCATGAACACACAAACCCCAAAATACATGGATCAAAAATTTCCACCTGGCACTTCTGGAAAAAAAATCTACATGTCTTGTGCCTACAAAACAATGCTCACTTCTCTCAAAAAAACAGGATTTCAGTTTTCTGGAGAGGTTTCTGAACCTTGAGTGTTTGAAGTCCTCTGCCATTCCCCTTCAGCAGCAGCAGTTCAATATCCCATTTCCTCTCTTTGGCTTTGCTGCTGAATAGGTGATTTTTCTCCAGTAACTTCTCATTTTTTTCCCTGAGTCAGCTTGCTGCAGCATCTATTTGAGTAGTTGTTTACTATGGAGTTCTTTACTCCTAAGCTTATTATCTTCCATTTATCTGCATTGAGCTGTGCTGCCCTATTATAACCCAGGTACTCAAAATTAATCCTCTTCATGTACCAGATTAAATCGTTTCTCATTATCTGCTTGACTCTCAATTCAGTACCATTTGTAAAACTAAAACCTACTTTTCCATATTATTAATCAAGACATCAAAAGCCATTGTGTCCCAGTCTGAATAACCTAAAACAGTTCCCATAATATTTCTCCTGCTAGACAAATCTGAGTGTTTCCCTATTTTTCTTTTGCTTTCCTCTTGAACTCTCACTCTGTAACCAGCCTTCTAAAATACATACTAAATGCATTCAACACATATTTCTGTAACCTGTACTTGTCTCCTCATATCTAAGGGTTCTCAGTGATCAATACTTTACTTGGTATCAATCATAACATGAGCAGCTCTCTAGAAGCCCTAATGAAGCAATTTCCTATAGCTTTGTTAAAACCAATTTAAAAGGCAATTTTCTTACTTGCTTACTACTAGCCTTCCAGTTATATGTCCATTTATGACAACTTCTTAAACTTTATTTTGCAGCAGATTTGGAATATCGGGTTTCAAATCTGTGTCATTTTAAAACAAATTATCAGTCTCAGACAATTTGCCAGTGCCTGAATTCTACTTGATAACAAAGCCAGTAATAACCCTTTAGTAACCATGCCTGCTTCCCTGTTTTGATTAACTGCCTTTAATTACACTACTGCAATTAGTTATAGTTCACCACACCATTAAATCTGAAACATATGTGCCTTCTTTCCTCACCCCCTCCACCTTCTCATCCTATATAACCTTGATTTAAATGCAATTTGGTTGCTTAGGAGATATCTCTTGAGTGAAGAAGAGCCATGCAAAGGCCAAGACTTCTTCACATGCCAGATATGCAGAGAGGAGAGTACCCAGACAGCGGGCTTACAGCAGATAAGATATAACTACTGTGGGCAAACCAACAAGAGATTTTGAAGGCCACAGTATTCTGATAATACTCCCTGCACATTTGGTGGTTTGTAATCACAAAGAGTGTGATCATGACCCTGGAGACAGGATAATTCTCAAATTATAAGATAGATAAAACCCAAGTTTGAGGAGCTGTTTGGAAAAGCCTGCTGATACCTTTGCTCTCTGACTCCAGAACTTAGAAGAACATTTTCAGAGCATTAATTTTATACTCGTGATTCCCATTCCCTCCACCGTATTTATCCACTTTTAAATGTAGAAGAAAGGAAGAAGAGAAACAATAATAATAAAAAAGACATACTTGAAAGTTAATTTAAGAATGGCTTAGTTCCAGAAAAGAACAGCCTTGGTTTATTCAGGCCCCCAGTTTTGAAAAAGCACTTCAGCCTGGAGTGAAGGGCAAGTGTGTCTCTTCCTCTGGATACCTTGGCACGGGAGGACTCTCACTAACACACCACCCCTGGAGCATTTCCTAGGGCATTGCTTCTGCCAAAACACCTCTGCAGGCCAATGAATGGGTCCGAAATCTGCTGACAACAACTTTCCAAATTTAGACTCAGGAACTAGCTAGAAGTAATTCCGTACTGTGTCCCAAATGCTTTTGGAGTAAACTTCATTAAAACACCCACTCTGAACCTAAACTAGATCTCAGGAAAGGTCTCTGAGGGCTCTGCCAGAACTGGCCCAAAGGCTGCACACCTTCCCTGGGGGTGGGGAAGACACAGGTGACCCCCACTGTCCCCTCAGTCCTGGTGTAACCCTGGTGCACACTCTGTCCTGGGACAGATGCTCTGCGGGTGTAGAAAATGCAGTTGGGGAACTTCCCTTCTACAAGACTCCACACAAAGCAATTTTCTATTAACATTTATGCTATTCTATGTATACTTTAATGAAAATCTTTGTGGTTTTTTCTAAATATATACCAAAACCTGGTCTGTCAACAATATACAGTTAAAATATGGATAACAGAAATGGAAGTGTATGGTAAGCGAAGATGATTGCATCAAGTATTCTTCCGAACAATTTTACCTTTTGATAGGAAAACAGACCATCAAGAAGATGGTGCATCTTGAAGATGACTTTGAAAGAGACATCTGAGTAAAACAAAGCACTGGGCTTAACAACACAGTCTGGAAGAGATCCTGTAGCCTCCATTGTTCAGATCATAGAATCACAGAGTCTAGGTTGGAAGGGACCTTAAAAATCACCTACTGCCTTAAAAACCATCTAGAAAACTTACTGTTGTGTGTTGTGGGTAAGGTTAGCTTCATGCTTCCTGGTGCAATAGTCTTTTATGCAGATTGCTCCTCAATTCATATGCAATTCATGAACAGAGAGATCTTTCCTCCTCATTGAATTCCCACCTCCTATTGCCTAATAGGAGACATGATGCTCTTTAGCACTTTTTACACCTTGTCATGACACCTCTGCATTAATTGTCCTAATCATGGGATTGTGCCATGAAGAACAGTTTGATATATTGTGCAGAATATCTAATCTGCTCTCCACATTGACATTTCCCTTCATTCACTATGAGAAAGGAGAATATATTCCTGGCTTTCCCATTATTCAACACTGGTAGACTTAAGTATAGTATAGAGGCTACAGAAAAAAAAATCTCAAGACTGTCTTAAGCCATGCCATATATTTGTTAATTATTAAGGAAGCACACAATCCAATTACACCTGACTTTTATTTGCCCTTAGTGCAAAGACAAGTAAAGGTGATGTAACATTCTTAAAATAATAATTTAAGGTCAATTCAATGCTCCTTCCAACCATCAAAATGTGTGAATGACCTAGTACAGGTAAGTCTATTAATTTAATGAAATGACATCCTTAAGTGTAAATACAGTGTCCTGGGACAACAGCAATTGATGTTACAGGGTTGCTTATCCAGTCAATAAACTTTGACTCTTTTACAGCTGAAACTACACCACTGTGAACCACCAAGCACGACAGTCTCTTCTTTGTGAAGAGGATATTTTTCAACTTCTTGTTCACAAAACTGACAACCAAGGAGAAAATGTGACTACTGTAAAATACAGGAATTACAATGATTTTTGGATTTTCCTACATGCATTAATTTCCTAGCCACTCCTTTGCTTATAGCTCACACTTAGTAACTGTCTTTTTCAGCTATCTCCTTCTCTCTGTAAAATGCTGTCAAAGGGAACACAGTTTGTATAGATATGATATGAAGAAGAGACTTGAAAGAAGATATTCACCTATTTATATGCAATATAACTTATAATTTACTGATTGGATATGCATACAGAATAAAAAAATTTAGCTAGCCTTTGAGTTGATTTTTTTAGCAATAAAGAAGACTTAAGAGATTTCACTTGTTTTCCTGCTTTTGGTCTCCAGATGGAAAATTTTTTTTTAAGAGAAAAATGTGAAATTTTGTCCCAGGAAAGTAATTTTTAGTCTAAGGAAATACATCTTTGAGTAAAGAGGAATAAAACCAATTAGAATTCTGCAAGTATTAACGTAATCAATGGCTTTTAAAAATAATACAGATGGAGTGCTCCTATACAGAAGGTGCATGAAAAACAAATGATCAATTCAGCCTGCGGTGAATGTAATACCTGTTTTACTCTCCAATTCCTTGCCCTGAAATCAAATACCAGTGAAATGACATCACATGGTTACCCTGAGAGGGAATGGTGAGGTCTGAGCTGTCATCTCATTGGCTAAACTGGACAGACAACCCATAAATTCTGATTCTTGAGTATCTGAAGCTTTCCAAAGTGCAAAGGCCTGACTCATTCCCAAATTACTAGAGCAGGGAATATATCAATATGCTAACAAGGAGGGGAAAAAAAAAAAAAAAAAAAAAAAGTAGAAAGCATTTTCTTGCCTTAATTTAGACTCTAAATGGAAGTAATCAATTTACACAATCCAAAGCTGATAATGAAATGTGACCCATGTAATTATACAGCACATTTGCACAGTCACATCCCTTTTCTTCATGAACCACAGCTTTTCTTTTACAAAAAAACAGTTTCAAAAGCATTGCTCTCCTAAGTCCTCAGGGTTCATGTTGCAGAAGATACAGTTCCAGACATAGTCTCTCCCTTTTGTGCATATGGATTTCTTCTTGTTCCTCCCACCTCCCCTCTCATTTGTTTTTCAATAGACTGCTGAGAAGACAGGCTGTTAGGAGTAGCTGAAGCAGGTAAAGTCATTATCACTTGTTTTTTACAGGACTGCCATTGCAGCTAAGCTTAATGGAGTGGCAGCGTATTCCTAGAACATTTGGCAGCACCACATGTAAAATCAACCATCAGTATTTAGCTTCTCAAGAAGTTAGATGAAAGCATTAGGTCCTCAGCCAATACTCACTCCACTGCTGCAATCCTTCTGCTTCACAGCTTCAAGATCCTTTGGCTTCAAGTGGTGCAGTGCCAACCTGAACGAGTTGTACCACACAAGCAATATCAAGTCTTGTTATGAAAATGATGGAGAAATTGGACATCAACTCTCCAACATCGTGGCTGCTAGATTTTTAAAGACCAGAGAGAAGCCCTAGACTTTTTGTGAATTTGCTCAAACTACCAACTGCAAGAACCAATCTGTTTTGATCCCTCCCTGGGGCCCCATCCTAAACCAAAGTAGTACAACTGAGCCCTTTAAAGCAAGTTTCCATTCTAACAAACCTACAACAGTGGAAGCCTCTTGAGAAATCAGGTGCATGACTTTAGATTCACATGTTTTTCCTTATAAACCTTGAGTTATAGATTATAAAAAAAAACAAACAGTCCTACAGATTCATTAATGTCCTTAAAAGTGCTCATCAAAAACATCAACTCCAGGAGACTGAAAAGCTGACAATATTTTATTGTATTCTCCTTTCCTAATCTCCTCCTGCCTCCCAGCCAGAATCCTTTTCCTAGATCTGAACAGATGAACTTTTTAGAGAAACAACACATTGAGTTCAGACATCAACCCAGAGCGAAATAGAATGTCTCATGGAACACAGGTTCTAGAAAGATTGCTAGAAGTAAAACAAGGAACGAAGGTAGAGAGTTTGGCACTTGAATGAAAAACAGCTCCTGTAAAAGAGGAGAGCTAAATATAGAACTCCTCTGCAACACCAAGTTAAGTCACCAGTGCCTTTCAAAGGTACGTGATGAAATCTTTGGAGATATATTACAGAACTCAGACAGTAAGCTGACCTGAAGCCAACTACTGCTCTCACCACATCCATCCCACGATGAGTGAATTTCAATTTTACCTGTAAGTAAGTGTCTGGCCAAGGACTTACAAAGAAAAATGTTGGCAAGCATCCATCTCAACAACATTTTGTTGTAAAAAAGTTGACTTCAAAAGCTGGCAATAAAACTTCCAACTCCAAAAACTAATAAAAAACCCCATAAACCTGGCAGGAGAGTTGTTTGCTTTCTGTTTTGGTTTTTTTAATTTTTTTTTTTAAGATGCCCTTTGGAGACTTTTTAAAAGGCACCTTTTCAAATTTTGTTGAGGCAGTAGAAATTCTGCTCTAGGAGAGATTATATCAAGAACAAATTGTTATAGTGTTACCCTGTGATTTTCCTCAGTTAGTCTCTTGGATGAATAGTTATGCATGTGTTTTCATTTCCTTGTGCAAATTAAAGAATCTGCCCATAAATACACCAGATCAGATAAAAATCGTCAGCATTCTACAGAAGTCAACGTCATTAAATATACATAAGTTGAGTATATGGACAATTACTTGTGTGGCCATAATAAAAATGATATTACTCAAAATGAAGTTGCAGCTGAGTAATTAATCTATTTTCTTTTTGACATCTCTGTCTTCTCCAGGTCATTTCTCTCACTTTCACATTTCCATCCAGAAGGGCCTTTTAACTCCTCCCTACAGCAGTAGTTTTCTAATTCTGCTGGAGCTCAGGGACCCCTCTTTTATTCAATTTTGGACCTCACCTGCAGCCAATAAATTCTTCCACATGCACCCTGCTCACCTCTCCAAACCACCAGTCTCCTAGCAGACTTCTCTCACTGGAGTCATCTCCCATTTCATTCTCTCCTCCTCAGCACTATGATGCCCTGTGGTTCAAAAACTGCCCTCTCCTCCTTGCTGCTTTTTATACCCACTCTATCACCACTGTTTGCCACCCTACTAAACCCATCTTTCATCTTGATGATCTTGATGACAGTTATTTGCAACTCACTTTCAAATTTATGGGAATGGGCAAGAGAAGTGTTGTTCAGCAAATAAGAAGTAAATTTATCTTCAAAAGTGCCTTCAGCAGACATGACCTATCAACTCCTCAGAGTTCTCAGGCATCCCAGTGGTACCAGCCTGCAAAATAAGCATTTGATGCTGTTACGTCCTGAAGATGTTCTCCTGTTTTCTCTATTTTAAAGAAATATTCACACACAAAACAGACATCCTTAGGAAGGCATGAATCTTAATATGCCAAACAAGCAGCCAAAAGAAACTGCCATCCTCTAAAACAATCTACTAATGTTGGTTACAAGGTCATCCCTCTTAAAGAGGAGAGGTCCCTGCTAATTCAGGAACTTTCTATGATCAATGTTAATCAATATGTCTTGAAGGTAACTGGGTCAGCAACCTAGCACACAAGTGATCTAAAACAACATCCTTGTCTCTCATCCAGGGGAAACTATTAAGGGGCGGAAGAATTTTTCAAGCAGAGCACCCATTTGAATTTTAGAATTTCCACTTGAGTAGCAGTTGCATAACATGAAGAGTATTTTCTTCAACACCAGCAGGAAAGCTGATTTTGAGTCAGAGCTTCAGTCGGCTTCGAAATAACTAGCACAGTATTTTTTTCATACATCCAGAAACATCATACTGACTGTACATTTCACTGCACATACTATTAAATGCACTATATGAAATTCTTTTCAGTTAAAAGACTAATTTCCTAAACATTCTCCTTTGTTATTAGTATAAAGACCAGTGAAATTTCTCACCATTTTTACATTTATCTAATTTAACACCCAAGCAACTTAATCTGGCAACTTAAGTCCCATTCAAAATCTTGCTTAGTACTGTTTTACAGCATATTTCATCTAAATTTATCATTAAAAGGACAGTTATAGGAACTCTACTGGGTTAATGCTGATAGGATGTTCCTTTCTAATGGTGAGCTACATGAAGTTTTAATGTTTTCTACCACAAATATTTGAGAGACATTAGCAACATTTGATGTCATCTTTGTCACTTGTCTGAAATGAGACAATGATTATACTCACCGGAGGTAAGAGCAACTAGAGGGAAATTCTCAGTCTCCAACTACTTATTCAAACAAGCAGGAGTGGCAGAGGCAGGGAAACAGAGAATGCACCAATTAAGCAAAGGTGCACAACTGAAATAAACTCTACATTTCTAACAGCCCTTGCATTTGTTACATTTGGCATCACCTGTTGCAGAAATGAAAAAGCACATGACTGCTCAGATGTCCTGCAGATGGTCTTCGTGGCAGGCTCTTTTTCTGCAGCTCCATCTGTCTTCACAACATTCAAGTCAAAGTTGGTAAAGCTTCCACACCAATGATCTCAATGAGGGCAGGCACGAGATACAAGTGAAAACACCCCTGAAGTCACCAGGCCACAATTTACTGGCATCAAAGCTGTCCCTAACCTAAGAAGTCTCACATTTTATTCATACATTTGCAATAGATGCTGAAGTAACAGCTTGCTGCATGGGGTGAGTGCTGATGATTCTGAATTATAAATACTTTTTCACCTTTTATAGCAAACCTCTTTATTTCGTCCTCCAAGGCTGTGAGGCTCCAGGGCTACCTAAGCCTCTCACTGTCTCATGAAGGTTGCAAGGATCACAGATTAGGATTGAAATGTGCCTCTTCCACAAGATCCAAGGAAAGAGACCCTGAGACAGGTGTATTGTAACAAGAAGGAAAACGAAGCATAAGGAGGAAGGCTAAGCTGTTATTTAGACCATATTGGTTAAACAATTCAGTTTACCAAGAAGGGTTGGACTACTTCATTTGTCTTCTGTACAGGGCTCCAGCAAAACAATCAGGATGCTCAGATATTTGTGTCACATCACACTCACTCACCACCCTACACACCAAGATTTTTGTGACTTCCTTTGCCAAGGGCCACACAAACCAAATCAAAATTTGGCTTGATGAGGGTGGAAATCTCAAGAGTGACCACTAGATTTTTGTTCTGTTGTGAGAGTTTAATTTGACCAGATAGTGTAGAATAGTAAGAACGAACACAGCTGCACCAATAACCTCTCTAGAAAGGACTGTTGTGTAATGTGGAAATGTCAAGCATGAAAGACAGCTGCTACCTTAAGACACCTTGTGCAGCAAGTTGTATATAGTCTTCTATTTTTTTTTCCTTGCTGAATCAATGTGCAGGAATTATTTAGTGCACCTGAAAACTCTGGCAGACAGCTTTAGAACAGGAGTGTGCAAGATGCCTGAGAAAGGATTTCTTCGTGTTTCCAAAATGCACCATAATTTCTCCTTTACAGCAGGAATTCAAGGAACATTGTGTCACAGCCATGCCCTGGATACATCTCTGCAGGTCAGAACCTTGGCAGGTTTTTTAAGTCCTTTGTAACCAACCTTTTCTGTAATCTCAGTCTTCCAGAAAAAAAATTTCTGTCGGTCTCAATGTTTTCAAACACAAGGTAGAGAGAAACAAACAAAAATGCAGACTGGGATCAATATTCAGCAATCACCTGTTCAGTCTTCTTGAACACCACTTCTTGATAGTGTTCCTTTCTGTCTTGGAGAATAAGAGCTGTCTTAAAAGATGTGCAAATATTTTGCACTGTCCTACAAATGCTGTTTTTTTTAAGTGTATAAACAAAATCAAAGACTTTGTACACAGCAGGAAAACTCTGTAGACAGATACCAGAGGGCAAAAAAATTTTGTATAAAACAGCCTAAGCACTGACTTTTCCCAAACACCACTGAAAAAGCATTCAATACTTTTATGTAAGCATTCCAGAAGACTCTGGCATTTGCAGTCTTTGGACCTCTGTTGTGCACACTGAGGCCTTGTCAAGCTTCTTCAGCTTCTTTAGCTTTACAGGTCAGGACACTTAAAAGACAACAAAAAACAAAGAGGAAAGAACTACTGGCAAAAGTTAACTGCTTATGCAATCATAAAAGAACATTAACTCACACTGCTGCTTAATGGTCACACCACCTATTTGAAATAAAATGCACTGTTGTGTAAATTCTTCAGACCTGTTCTGAAAGCATCCACTGCTCTGATAGATATAGCAGTATCCTGACCCAGGAGAAGCATGAAAGAAAAACACTGAAAAGACCAGACATGAAGACCAGACTGAGCTCAAAGAAAGAATGAGTTCCTCTTCTTTTCCAGATAATCCCAGAGGCAGGGAGGCTGCTGGGCTTCCTGATGAATCTGACCATTTATTTTAGCTCCACTTTTGTGAACTCAGAGGCATCAGGAGCTGAAAGCCCAGACTGCTGATGGAATGACGAGCAGAAACCCCTCAGTTAGGTAAGGGCTGACCTAACCATGGAACTGGAAACTATTGACATGCTAAGACACGATAGAGTTACTCGAGCTGATCATCTCTAAGCTTACCAACAGCATGACATGGGGCTGCATTGGGCTGCAGAGATGTGGGACAGGAGCTGGGGGATCTCTGCAGTATGCTCTGCTGCACCATGGAGAGATGCCTAAATGCTTTTGTAAGTCATTGCCTTGGGAAAGGAAACAACTTTCCAGTGATAGCTTGAAAGTTTAACATCCCCTTGTTTCCAGAATTGTCCTGACCTAGAACAGGATGAAAAATCTGGCCTGCTCTCAAACCAAAGGCCAATATTTAAGTACTAGAGACATTATCACTAAAAGAAGTTCATGCAATAATCATGATGGGCCATGTAGTTGAATAAGGTACAAAGAAGAACCTTCATTATTAATAAAGAACTACATCAACTTATTTAAAATAAGGCCAGATTGAAGAGCAAAGTCTGACACTTTTTCAGGAGAGCCATGGAATGAAAGTAGCAAGACAAAGGCCTTCCTCCATACAAGGAGCACTCTTTGAAGCTCTCAAAAAGTCCTTTAAAGGAGAGATAAGAAAAGAACATCAGTGTGATTCATTTGGTTTAAATGTCCTACTTCAGATATGCTAAAGTGCTAGATACTGTCTCCATAATGAATATTTATTCTGAAATGAGAGCAAAATAGCAAAAGGCATAGATAAAAGATTTGCCTTGAAGAGTACATGGGTAAGGTAGGAGATAAGAGCTTTCTTAAGGCTGTCATGACCTGTTCAGAAATAAGACCAGCTCCAGCTTGACTAGTAAAATCCCCTGTCTTGAAAGAAAAGCACTAAAACTGCTCCTGATGCCATTATTTAAACTTCTCCAATGCTAGAGAGTGAAAACTTTGCTAACAATGACACAATCCACACCCGAACCTTTGAATTTCTCCACCAGGAAAACTGAGTTCAACAGGCCACCTCATTTCCAATTCTGTGCAGTTCCTCCTGTTCCATTATGCTGAAGACTGAAATCTCACAGACTAAGGGGTGCACACTATTCCTTGGACTGAGAGGTTTGTGCATACACAGTGGGAAGGACCTTCCAGCTGTAACCCTTGTTTCAGTTCACATTCATTTGACAGCAAGAGCCACAGGCTTTTGAATAAGTCCATTATTCAGGTAGGTAGGAATAATGTGGCAGGTGTATTAGTTAAATGAATTAGCAAAGCAAATCAATAGGATGCAGGAATCATGGCTGTGTACAACATACTGATCTCCAAACCTCTCAGGAGCTTAGCAAAGCCCTAAGGAAAGCTCTCACACTGTCTCCTGTGAGGTAGAAGGTACATGTGAATTCAGGAACAAAAGAGATTTGCAAGCTATTTGTAATGCTTCAATTAACAACTTTACTTCATAACCTCAAATGCTTCCCTCACTACACACTTTTTAATCGCCGTTGTCCCTGCTGATAGAATGCTTTATCAACAATTAGATGCTTCCTGCTCAGGACTTCAAACAGTGAACAAACACCTTATTCTTAAAATCATGTCCAGCTACTTCAAAAAGAGATGGCTTTTATAAGGCAGCACACAGCTGGAGTCAAGTCCTTCAGAGAATCATAGAATGGTTTGGGTTGGAAGGAACCTTAAAGATCACCCAGTTCCAACCCCCTGCATGGGCAGGGACACCTCCCACCAGACCAGGCTGCTCCAAGCCCCATCCAACCTGGCCTTGAACACTTTCAGTGATGGGGCAGCCACAACTTCCTTGGGTAACCAGTGCCAGTGTCTCACCACCCACACAGGAAATATTTTTTTTCCTCATGTCTAACCTAAATCTCCCCTCATCAAGTTTTAAGCCCCTTTGTCCTCTCACTACACATGCAAGTAAAAAGCCCTACCCCAGCTTTCTTGTAGGCCCCCTTCAGATGTTGGAAGGTTGCTACAGGGTCACCTCAGAGCCTCTTCTTCTTCAGGATGAACAACCCCAAATTCTTTAGCCTGTCTTCACAGGGGAGGTGCTCCCCAGCCCTCTGATCATTTTAGTGGCTCTCCTCTGGACGTGTTCCAGGAGCTCTATGTCCTTCTTATGTTGAGGACTCCAGAACTGGACACAGTGCTCCAGATGGGGTCACATGAGCAGAGAATTCCCTCCCTTGACCTGCTCTCTGTGTTTCTTTTGATGCAGCCCAGGACCCTTTCTGGGCTGCAAACACACTTTGGTTCATGTTGAGCTTCTGGCCCACCACCACCCCCAAGTCCTTCTCCTCAAGGCTGTCCACAATCCTTTCTCCTCCCAACCTGTGTTAGTGCATGGGATTGCCTCAACCTTCAACTGAATGAAAAGTAAGTAAAATGCAGAAAATGAAAGAAGTATTAGAGGGTAACATTTTAGGGTAAAGCTTACATATGAACCTAGTAATATGGAGAGCCACACCCAAAGAAAAAAATCAAAATCTCATATTCTAAGTTTAAATGTAGGGATAAGTGTTGAATTCCCATCTCTGTGATGTTTCTGCATGACAACTGTCATACTGCAGAATCTTCCAAAGAAATAATTTAGTTCCTAGTACTCAGCTGAATCAGCAGGCAGCTGTTATTGTTACTAATGCTGATGAGACGCCCAAATAGTTTTGAGAATCAAGTTCTTCACTCCTCTCTTTATAATGGGAAACATTAGATTTCCCTACCGCACAGCAATGCAACAAGGACAAGCATGTTCAATCATGGATGGCTGTGGCAATAAGGACCACACGAACTCCAAAGGAAGTAAGAAAAGAAGAAATCAAAGTCTATTACAGCGTTCTGATCTCATCTGCAGACAAGTAAATACTGAGCAAATCTTGGATTTTGGTAGAATTACTCTGGATTTGCACTGTCTGAGCCTGAACCTGTGCCAGGCCCAGCCTGCGTTCAGGTAAGCTCATTAAATACATCCCAACCCCTTTGGCTCTGCTGGGAGCACTCACGTGTTCAAAATTAATCATGTGCTTAAAGGCTTTGGAGGATCAGGGCAAGAGGGCTCAGCCACTTACAGGACTGAGCTATTCTACTTTATGTAGTTAGCATCAGAAGAAGAGTGCAGTTGTCACCACTGCCTCACAATGCCCCCAGAATAGAATAATCACTCAAGTCAAAGTAGTTTTTTCTTTTGGGGGAAAAAAAGCCATCATATCAGTGGCAGCTTCAGACCTGTGGCTTTTGTGGTCTATGTCACTCCTTTTAGATTATCCTTCACTACAGATGTGGCCCCATAGGTGCAGCAGCTCCATGTGTATCCAGGAAGATAGAACTTAGAGCATCTTTTAATTTTGTACTAGACAAGGCTTAGGCATTGCTCATTGCTTCTTCTTGCCAGTGCCAAGTCTCAGAAGCAAGGCAGGGTCGAAACTTCACATTCTCCACAGCAGGACCCAAGAGGTGCAGGCAACAGCAGAGTCAAGAACAAGGTGCTGCTGAGAGAAAGGGGGATGATGTGAGCACTGGTGCCTGCAGGGCTCAAAACAAGGCAATGGCAGATTGCCTACCTTCTGTCTGCCCTCCCTGGGATGAACTGCTCCAGGTCAGACAGCTTAGCTGCAGTAAGAAAGAGTTAAATATTCCTGTTGGCAAGTGCCTTGGTCAATGGGATAACAAGTCTTCACTTCTTACCTCCACTGAAAGCAGAAGACATAATGAAAAATATCATGGCAGATTAGGAAAAGTGATTAATTTAGTACCAAGGGACCATAACCCTAAGAAAGTTTTTTTCATAGGATCATATAACTTAGCAGTAACCCTTGTTCAATAAAGCAGTGTGTTCCTTTCAGGCAGCTCTTGGTCCAAATGAAACCTGAGGTTGAATGCACCCACAGCCCACATGCAGAACCTCCTCACTGGTGTCTCACAGCCAAATGTTTTGGGTCATCTCAGACATGACAGGCACAGGTAGAGGCACCTATGTTTCACATGGCTCATCTCTATAATTCCCTTCTGGAATACAAAGTCTTTTTCAGTTCTGAAGAATATAAAACATTTAAAATCCTCTCACAATTCTCCAAGATTTCAAATACAGGTTCTCCTCCCCCTTCTTTCTTTTCTCACCTCTCAAATGCAAAGATGCACATGTATTCATGTATTAACATAATTAAATGGGGGAGCTGGGCTCATAGCATTGATCTGGTCTAGAAGAGGAGTGTATAATTAGACTGTCAAGGAACAGTACTATCAGTGGTGACACAACACTTGGAGCACCAAAGGGACACTCAGTATAATAAAATAAAAGCTCTGAATTTCTGCTGCTGACAGAACCACATGTGCACACGGAGTAGGGGGAAGAGCCATCCTCCCACATAATGTCCTTGGATGTCCTACCTTTTCCTTGCTCTCAGGACTGGCTCTGCCAGTCATCCCATTGCTAGGGATGAAGATAACAAACCATTGTCAAGGGCAACCACAAAGCTGCTTGTTTCACATTTGCATCCTTAACATTTTCTATCTAATCAG
Organism: Florisuga fusca; assembly: GCA_038090715.1. Lineage (NCBI taxonomy): Eukaryota > Metazoa > Chordata > Aves > Apodiformes > Trochilidae > Florisuga > Florisuga fusca. Next base: position 6,543,553 of record JAAWXA010000017.1, on the reverse strand, counting down.
ATTTCCTGTTGGTTGAGGAAATCTGTTTCCTCATTACCAGCTGCTATCCCAGATTTCCCTCTCCCCATCCTCAAAACATATTTGGCCACGCTTGCCTGCTTTTCTGTGTAAAAAGGTTATGTATGCCTGGAGGGAGACTAAATGTTACCCATAAAAACCCCCAAAAAACAAACAAAAAAAACAAGGCAAAAAAACCCATGCAGAAACAGAACTGTGGGCAAGAGGCCAAGACTCTTGGTTATGTGACTGTGATAAACCAATGGGTGGTTTTAAAAAAACCCATTTCTCTCATTATATTCCCTCCGCTAGATGTGGTAATACAAATCAAATCAGTTTTCTGGGAGCAGACTTCTTTTTAGGTAACCATGTTTATACAGATAGCAGCAGCTGATGTTTAAACTATTTAAGAGAACAAATAGCTGCAAAATGCACCTCAGAAGCCCTTCTCTTACTTGCTGTGTCTTCCTGGCTTGAGGGAAGCTACAAAACCACTCTGTATTTTGCTGCTGCTTGGATGTAATTGTGAAGAATGCACAATGTCCACAGGACCTAGTATCCAGGTAAGGATGTCAGGCATGCTTGTCTTATTGCATTTGAGAAATCCATGACATTGTGAACTGCAGAATGACTTTGGCAAATCAAGGCTGGAATGATGCAGAAAAAGAGAAGCAGTTAATCTTTTGACTTAATTCCAAGTTTTCCAGTGTTAGGAAAGGCAGTAGCCTTATCTGGACTGCAGTACAGACTGACAGACATCACCCAGCTGACTCCGGACCCTGACAGAAATTTCCACATTTGGGGAAGATAATACTCTTTTGATTTCCTTTTCTTTTCCTCCTTACTTTCACATCTGCTACTTAAAGAAAACCAAGCAACTGTCACACAAAGACCTTCTATGTGTCCTCCAGGTTGATATCAACTGTACCAGCCCTGGATATGTTTTGCTAAGGTGTATGTGAGGTATATGAGTGCTGTGAAAAAATTATTATATTACAAATAGGCAGGCAGGGTGTCAGGAACAGAACAAGAAATCAAGACAGGTTAATTGGGAAACATATCTGATTTTCTCATTTCTTTTTAGAAATGGCCCTGAGACAGAAGAAATTGTGGGTCACTTGGTTCAGATGCCACAGTGAGGTGCTATTTAAGTCTTTCAGGAAATAGTAGAACATTCTTCAAAAGACCTTACAAAAAACCAGGAAAACCTTTTACATGGTAACATTATACTTGCCCAGGGGATTCAAATCCTGAAGCGTCAAATGAGATGCCCCAAGCATTAACCCTGTATGAAAGTGGTTAAAAAGTGCAGAGAAGCAAACCATCATCTAAATGAAATATTTAGAAATAGGGTTGGCAAGTTAGAAACCAGCAGGATTTAACATGTGTTCCCATGTCATTACTCAGCAGATAAAAAGGTGCATTCATATACTCTGCAGTCTTTCAGGTCTGCAATTTTCCATAAAACTTCCATTACAACATTTTACTTGGTGAGGTTTTCTAATACCTCCTTAGTTGTCACACTTTCCAGTACTTTCAAAAATGTGTCAATTACACCACAGCAAGAGGTTTAAACATTTCTTTTCATTCATCCTCATAGCATGATTGAGCTGTCAACTGCTGGCTTCACATTAGAAGGTAACCAGGTAGGGTTTGTTTGAGCCACTCCATTAATTTCAATGGACTGTTTCAGTGTTTGCACTGACACACTTCAGAAAATTTCATACCTCAAGTTTTTCAAGCCTCATGCCACCAAACCACTGGAGATGACACACATCAGTCTTTCAGTGGGTCTAAAGCCATTGCCAGGCAATTAACAGATTTTGAAGAAAAAGACCAATGAAGCCCAGGCAATTTAGGTTGCAACAGAGGCTGAAAGGACTCCTAAACATGTACTTTCCCTGTCATGCAAGCAAACATCTTTCAAAGAAACATGTATAGAAATCACACAACAATACAAATTGATTCTCCTATGAATTCTCATCATCTCAGAGAGTTGTAGAGTAAGTCAATGTGGCCACAGCTTCTTGTGCCCTGTCTAGTAATACAAAATTCCTGGAGGAGGGGTAAAAAAGGAAAGGGGAAGAGACATTAATTCCTGTACAGTGCAAGTAAAAGATTAAAAGCTTTCTGCTTAAAACTAAACATTTTCAGTAAGGATGGTAAACAATACCACATGTCATGGAGGAAGGAGTAACACAGCTGTTGTTGGAGTGAGAGAATATGTAGATTTATGGAGAATCTAAGAAGAGCAACTGTTGTCTTCCAGGCAACAACACAGCAGAACTGGTGCTCCCCAGGTCTTCACTTAAAGCCTGCACCTCTCAAGCTTCTCCTGTAACATCCTGAATTCCTCAACATTGAACAAAACCATGCCCACAGGAGACTCACTCTCCGGAGATAAAAACACCCAGCACAACTCCGCTTCCCTTGTTCCTCTTCAATTTACACACTAATGGTGTGAAATGTTCTTGATTTATTCACTGAAAATAATCAGACCTAGCTAAGAGCTGGTCCCCAGCAGGAATACAGCTCCCAGCAAGTTTCACTGAAATGACCATCAGCTTCTGGTGGAGTTCCACATGAGCACAAAGAAAAAGCAAAGTAAAACATGTGAGTCAATGATGCCAAGTCCAGGGCTCCCCTCTTTATGGGTCACATAGAACCCTTCATTTCACCAAGTATCATTTACCAAGGATTCTGAGCACCTCTGGGGTATCCCTAGAGGAGCCTGACATGAACAGTTCCAGGCTCATAATTTACTCATGAACAATACAAAACCTGAAAGATGATAGGAAACCCACTGATCCAGAAGAGTGCTATGAGATTCACCTTTTCCGTGATGTTTATTGAGTTCAGAATTAAAAAAAAAACCAAAACATCTTCTACCAAGTTGGCCCCAGAACTGAGAGGAGAAATAGGCTGTGTTTTCAAAACCCAATTTTAATATTAAGGTTATATCATCACTGAAACAAAGAACCTCTCTCCACACTTTACACAGTGCTTGTGTCAGACTTATTATTCCTGGTGGGATGAGAAAGAAATGCTATTTTACTAAAATGCTTTTTATATTAAAGACACAGATCTCCCAGAAGTGGTGCAAAGAACATTCATGCAAAATTTAGGGTACGTACCAGGAGAAAGCAATTGACTGAAATATTTTGGGCTAATAGTGACAGCTTACCAACAGATAACCAGCATTACACAGAGAATAATACAAGTGATTTGTGAGAAAGGGCTCCAACCTGCTCACATCGGTGCCCCTGCAGACTCAATTGTGCCAGAATCCAGCCCTGAATATTTCATCTTAAAATACATCTACCAGCAGCAGCATTATTTGTCTTGGCAGATACTGGAGCTTATGCAAAAAGTAGAAGGCTTACCACGTGGAATATGAGGCAGTAATGCAAAACACATATTGAACAATAAAAGAAAATATTAAAAAATATAATTCAAATAGTGTAATCTTATGCACACTAGACGAGCAAGTTAAAGATATAGATACCTCATTAGTGATTTCTTATTTGTACACACAGCATTAGACAAGACCATACCTTTGTTTTATCTGAAAAGGAAAACATTCTACTCATTTATTTTTTTTTCTGTTCTGCATGCATTTCATTTTCCAAAATGCAACCAGGCGTGCATTACATACAGACTTCATCCTGCTTCCCCAAAGTACAGCTGCCATGAGCATTCTCTAGCACTATGCAGAAGCCTTATGGAGTGAAAGGTGTTGGGGACAAGCCGAATCTGAGCCTAAGTGCCATATTTTCAGCAGAGTGCAGCTTCAAAAATGCTACTGGAAAGAACCAGCTCGGAATTGATGCCGTTTAAATAGCAAGCAACTTTGGGCAGCCAAAAAAAGGGCAGTGTGTAATGATGAGAGCTGAAACGAACTTTATTTAAGAAAAAGCAGCATCATTTTACTTCTTGTCTAGAACGCTACCGTACATGGCTTATACATCATTGTGTCCCGGGAGAGCTGAATCAGACACTAACAGGCAAGCAGAGGGGGACATGGAGTGCATCACGCTTCCTGCATCAGTTGCACTACACTGACACAGGCTGGAAAACACACAGCACACTCTAGGGACGTACATGGAAAAGTAAAAAGAATAGAAACAAACAGAACATGGATCCATAGTGCCACAAACCTTCCGGCTCTGTGTTCTCTTTGAGGTGCACTTGCTTCAGTGGGCAGCAGAAGATTTCGTGACACTTAGCACGAAAAGGGGACTCTTTTTTCTTTAATTCCGCAGATTGGATCGAATCTTGCCGTAACATAATGTACTCCTGTGTGCCAGGGGGAGCGTCATCCATAACTGTGGTCACCACATAACAAAATGAACTCAAGTTAGAGCTTGAGGAAAGCAATCCAGAGAATTAAATCAACTACATAATGTCAAGGGTTGGGGAAAGAAAGGAAGGGAAGAAATGTTTATAGGAAGGCAAATAAAATTTTAAGTGTAAAGTATCTTTGTCATTGGTGGTAGAAGGGTGGGTGGGTG
>JAAWXA010000017.1:6407863-6539025 GCA_038090715.1 Florisuga fusca | reverse complement strand
GGGTGGGTGGGGGGAAATAGTCACTTTTATAAACAACACTTCTCATAAACATCAACACTATAGTGTTTCATGCAGCTTTAATAAATAGTAGAATAACACCCTGCTCCAAACAGCATCAACAAAGTTCACTCCTATGTCTGTTGCTTAATTCTCCTATAGCACCTGTATCTATTCTGCATGCAGATTAAGGAGGAAAAAAAGCAATCAAAGCATGCTTTTATTGCCTAGCCATAGGCAATCTCTACGTTAACATCAGCGAGTAATCATTCCACATCTGCAGGTAATGCAACATCAGGATATCTATTCCCCAAAGAAGAACATGCCTTTATCAGGAAATGTAATTACACACAGTTCCTCAGAGCAAGCATGATAATCGAATGACTTTTGACTCGATCATCATTTTGAATGGAGAGAAGAGTAGATGTACAAAGAGAAAGCACATTAATCCTTTTGATGGTTTTCTTGTAAAACAGAAAGTAATTTTTTAAAGTTGATCTTATAAATCAATACTGTCATTAATTATATAAATGATATGCAGTCTGAACTGTTTTCTGAATGGGGTCAGACTATTAACGGTAAAAAGATAAAATATATGGCACACAGAGAGCTCCAGCTACCTCCAACTATTACATTACCAGAAAGAATTGAAAACACTTTTTCACTATCTAAAAAACAAAGCCTTAACAATGGATACAGTGAGACTGTTCAGCTTACAGCTTTAAGGCACAGATCATCTCTCAAGAACAAAAATAAAAAGCGTTTTCTAAAGACAGTCTCTAAGTACTGCTAGGTTCTTATTATGTGATGCAGAGATATAAAAATCAGTCAAAATCAAGTTGAGATTCTCTAACTTTAAAGCAAAAAAAAAAAAAATTATTAAAAAAATAAGCATAAATAAAATTCCAAAAATCAGAAAAGCCACAACTGATAGGCTAGTCCAAAACTGCAGATGCATTAGCACTATGTGAATTTACATGTGTCTAGAATTTAACTGTTTCTAAATATTTGGCAATGTAGAATAATTTTTAAAACCTGTTAGATTTAAACACAGAACCCCTCAAACAAATATGATCCCCTTGATTTTTACTTTTCTATTGAGAATGGCACTAGCGGGAGCCACATTTGGGTGATAAATAAGTGATTTAACTTGATAGTCTTTCTTTCCACAGTGGGCAGTCACCTTCTTTCGAGACTTCATTAATCCATAGGAAAGAATATGAATCTAGGCTGTTGTTGCTGCTTCATTAGACTACAGAGTGCCACTATCATACACTAATAATCCACATAAAGTGTCATTAAAAGGGATGTATGAGCTAACAGGAAAGCACAAGTGGTTCAGAAAAGAGCAGCAGTGGAGCACAAGGTCTGGGTTGCCATAGAATTTGTCCCTTAACAAAACTGGTTTTGCTTTGGCTTATTTGGAGGATACGTATGTGTTCAGGCAACGTTCTGACAGCCCTGAGACTGAGGGGCAACTGCTGGGAATAATTACTAAGAGCCAAAGACCAACAAGCCCTGATAGGTCACTCCTCCCAAAAGCCACCACCCCAAAGCTGCTGTTGCAGGCATCTGTGTAAAGCCACCAGTGATGTGTGTGCAGGGCCACTGACACCCATGGTGTGGGATCCCTGTGGCACATCCCTCTGACATTCACAGGGATGAATGTCACATTCCTATCATCCTCCACGCACAAATTAACTTAAACGTGAATAATCCACAAAGAGATCCACACCTTCAACAAGTGAAGGGCATGCTGAAATCAACAAAAGAACACCAGGTTACTCGAATCTAGGACAGCAGATGTAAAGGAGCCTTGGTTTTGAGGACCATTGTATGCCTGGAGCAAACTCTTGGAACCACAGCTCTAATAAAACCTTGATGCTGGAATGATGTATGGATAACTTAATTGATGTCAGTGTTTTGAAGGGAACAGCTAAAACCTTTTCTTAACTTGATAAATGGCCGCAAGTCAGGCTGAGAATTTATTGCTAATCTAGGAACACTCCCTGACCCCCATGCCTCATTTTCCCTGCTATGATGACAGCCAGACACCCTCATGGAGCCACTGAAATCACAGCTACAGGACCTCAATTATGGGTCCCGAGAACCAATCCACAAGGAAGTTCCAACATAGCACAAAAAGCTTAAAAATCCTGACGATGTTGATTTCTGATGACTAAAATTTAATCTGTGCACAACCACGAAAGGACTGTATTAAACAACACTTTGGAAAAGGGAGAAATATCACCTGTAATTAGCTGTGATTTTGCTAACTGAATAAAACCCACTTTTATGAAAGAAGCACGCACACACCAGCATAGCAGACAAACAGGACATTTCAAAGAATTACCAAAAATCCAAAGCAGTATTTATGTACTGTGCTCTATGGTGCAGAGGACATTTTTTTTTTACTCAGCTGTTCACTACAGACTCTACCAGCTGCAGGACCCAGGCTATGCTCACACTCCTCTGTGGAATGCACAGATACATGGACTACCTTTACCTCATCTCATTTGGGAGTACCCACAGGCCAGCACCAAGCTCAACAAGGGCAGCAGAAGACCCATGAGAAGGCTGGCAGATGCCCACCTCCACTCCATCATGTATATACTGTTTTCAAGATGGATTAGAAGAAACCTTCACTGAAGCACATCAACAGTTCCTTGGCCAGCTTCCTGAAGTGGGTCAAACACCCATCCTCGTGGGTTAAACACCTCAGTGGTCTACATTTCCATCTTCCCTTGAGTGAAACAGCGACAAGACCTCATACATCATGTACACAGGTCATTAATATGCCAGTTAAGAGTTAACTGCCAGTTAAAAGATGGCAAATAAATACTTAACTGCTTAAAAAAAAAAAAAAAAAAAAAAAAAAAAAATTTTTCTTCCCCCCACCCTCCTCTCATAAGTTGATGTAGAATGAAAATGCATCAGTGGAGTATAGAGGAGAGGAATTTGCTTAGCAGTTGGCTTAAAACAGCTGCAGTAACTAGTATGTTTCCAACATCAAAACATTCAGCTTGCTAAATATCACCCTGCAGCATATTCCTTAGTTTAAAAAAAACGTAATAATTACAATAATAAAAACTTACTGTCCAAAACTTACTTGTCCAACAAGCCAGTAGGAAAAAAAATTCCTTCTTCCTATAAGCCTTTCTGAGAGAGGAAGATGATCTTTAGGATGACTGTCGGCACCAGGATGTTTTTCAAGATAAATGCAAACATGTTTACTTTATATAAACTCACCAGCTAAATATTCTGCTGGTTTGTGTCTATCTTTTATGTCCAACTGCATTTCAGTCCCATCTAAAACTGACAGAAAGCATAACATCAACCCTGTCCATAGGCCTTGGTTTGAGTTCCAACTGACTAATCTTTGATACAATGCGGAATTTAATAAAGCCGTAAGGAAGCATCTTTTGCCCCCTTGGTTTTAAAAGGAAAGGCTTCAGCTCTGCTAGCTAAAAGGCTGTAGCAACCACAGGGTAAATATATTTTAATGTCCAGGCAAAAGAAATCACTATGTTTTTGTTAGTGTGACTCAATTTAACACAATTTTTTTATACTTCCATGGATCCATTCCTTTCTTGAATGACCTTTTAGATCATTACCTAAATGACACATGCACTTCCTTCCTCCTCCTTCAGTTCCCTTACTTTTCTTAGTCTGGTTAGTTTTACATGCTGTGAGCCCCAGGATACTTACACTTGCAATAAATAAGACTTTCTGGCATTTTTGAAGAACTAAAGTCATAGCTCTCCACCAGAAGAGCATTAGAGTGCCTCTTATATCAGGCATCCACAAAGTAAAGAAAATTCCCCCTCTGTGGCACAAGGCAGCAAGTTATAAATCAAAACAAAATGAAACAAAAACCCATCACAAAAAACCGAAACACCCAGCATCCTCCTAATATGACTCTTATTTGAAAAATAAGAGCAAAATAAGAGCAGCAGGACATGGCTCACTGCTGCTGCCTGCTAGGCTGAGCTGTGAAACAAAGCAGCGATGCTCCCTGAGCACCTCCTTCATCCTCTGCCTCCTCCATCCACAAAGAGGAAAGGTCACGAGTGAAGTTACTCAGGCCCCTGAGGCTGTTTAGTGTTACCTAGGAATTTTTTGTTTTCCCTTTTAGATAAAACGTTAGGCTGAAGAGTTGCTTTCACCTCCTTACAGAAACAAATTTTTAAAAATCTCTCCAAAGTAACTTGCTTCAACTGATGCCTGCAGAACAGTGAATGGGTATGAAAGTGAGGTATTTTCCTGTAATAACATTTTCCCAGTTGAAGCAGCTGATGAAAAGCTCTCAGATATAAATGCAATAAAAAATTATTCCCTTTGCTTCCTTTCATTACTGCTTTGTTTTCTTCCTAATTTATTCCAACGGAAGGAGTGATTTTTCTTAGCCACCTGAACAACATAATGAACTAAGGGCACAAAAATGCTTACAAGCTCATTAAAAAATAAAATAAATTCTATTCTAGGGTTGTGATACACTCAAATCCTCCCAATGGCAACACAGTCTATCCATACCATTAGCCTATCGAGGTCTGCCAAAATCCCAATGATGTATTCTTGCCAACCAGCCCCAGCACGTCTGTGTCACCCAGAAACCTTACTTTCAGTTTGCATCTGTGTGCTCACAACTTTGAAGTCTGCTTGACTCTGACTCATTTGCAGAGTGACTATGGATATCACAGGACACACAAGCAGCCAAATGTACAACAACCCATTTCTGGAGTCCTTCCTTTTGCCCCCCCACTCCTTCCTCCCCAGTACATCATCAAAACCAGCCACCGAACTAGAAACGCACAAACTCATTCAAAGTTAGAAAACAAAACAACAAAAATACCTTGTGGAAGATGCAACCTTTACCTTGAGTTTATTTCGATGGTATTTGAAACTTCCAGCTCTGCTCAAAAGAAAAACTCCTGTTACATCTGGAGGCTGCTGCTGGAGGGGTCTGTGATGGATGCCAGCCTGCCAGCAACACGGCAGCACGACTCGCTCACTCCTCTCATTGGGAGCAGTGCCTGGTCTTTTGTTCTCCAACCAATACTATAAATTTCCTCTGTAGCGACTATTTATCTGTGCTTATTTTGGAACTGATATTAAAAGGACAAATTTATGACATGCATGAATAGAGCATAAATTCTGAGATTGGCAATAGCCTTCGCTACGAGCTCAGATACTGACAGTCTTCTGAAAGCAAATTCCTTGTCTAATAGAGGGCTTTTACTACTTCACCTAATGATTTTTCCAACTGATGATCTAAGTCAGATCAGCAGCTAATTTATGCTGGTTATTATGAGCTGAGACCCTTGCAATACAACAGTACATGTTCTAAGAGCTCTTTTCTGTGTCTGGTGGGAGAGGGAGGATAAACTCCTATTTACAGCATAAATGTCTCAGGGATACTTCAAATTCACACTGAAGTCCAAGTAACAATTCCTATGGTAAAGCCAACAACCCAGCTCCTAGTGATTGCCATCTAAGGCAGGGATTTCAAAACACCTGCACAGGCAGGACCAGCCTGAACTTCAGCATTTACCCAGTCCCTGAGGAAGAATCCCCATCCCACAACAAATATCAGTTTTCTTCATTGTATTTTTGTTACCCCAGCAGCAACTGCAGCCAACCACGCCACCTTGAATCTCATCCAAACTGCTCCAGACTGCTGCAGTCACAGCAGAGGCTTCAGCATAGGCAGCTCACAAGATTTCTGCCAAATCCTAATCCTACTTGCGGGTCTCATTCCTAGATGGAAATGAAGCATTGAACAGAAACCCCCTCAGCCAAAGGCTGTGGGAGGAACTGGAAGTTCCCCCTACCCTCAGAGCTTAGTCAAGCACATGCAGAGCAGAACATCCAACCTGGCTCATCAAATGTGACCACTTTGCCCCCCAAGAAAGCAAGATCAAGTTCCATTTAAACCGTTCCAGTCATCCACAGGTGGATTTCTCCTCTCCAAGACAGCTTTCCTCCCTGCTTTAGATGAATCGTCAGTAGTTATTGCACAGTCCCTTCCTATACCCTCAATAAAATCCTTATTAGAGAACCAGGAACAAAGTGAGCAAAAATGATGCAGTTAAAACCTGCTTCAGGCAAACCATTTCATTCTGAATTGATTCTTCAGGTCTGCATAACTCTGCCTTCATCCCCATATCAAAGTATTTTAGTGATGATTTTAGATAGTGTTTTTATTTTCCGATTTGAAGCTACTTTCCACTGAGAAATATATTTGAAAAATAAGCAATTATTTTCTTACAACCAAAATCGAAAGCCCACAGACTTTTTGAACGTGTTTCTTTCAATATGTGTAGGAACTTATAAACTTTCTGATTGCTGGAAAAAATCAGTCTTGAAGTCAATGACAGAATAATTTTTTCAGATCTTCCAAAAATACTTGCACAGAACACTCCCCCTTGACCTAAAAGAGTAATTGGATTAACTGCTAGCAGTAATAGGCTGTTATCCTCTAAAAAGACTGGCCAAGATAAAGCTGCATTTAGATCCTTGTGCATAATAAAGACAATGACATCCAACATCAAAAAATTTGTTGATAAGTTCTGCTAAGAATGCATCGCCTTTTCCCTGCGGAAAGCACACTATCATTTCTGCACAGCGCCTTATTATTTCTGAACTATTCCAGGCACCCATCTAATAGCAAAAAGCCTTGGATTAACTCTCATCTGGCCACTGTTCTGTGCTGCAGCTGCCTGTAACCATGATCTCGCTGTGCCCACATGCACGAGTGGGGCTGGGAGAGCTGCAGCATCCTCTCCAGCTGCTGCTGGGCACTGCTGACATCCCCCCACCTGTGGGCTGGGAGGAAGAGAAGTTCCATACTCTGGCTCACCAAAGGGCTAAGTAACATCCCCAATCAACTCTGCGTTCTGCAGCTCCACTGCCTTTCCCTCCCCAGCCAAAAGGATATGTGGTTTTTCTAAGCAAAGAGTGTGCCCACTCTGATTTAACTCAGAAGCTCTGTTCACCGCTTCGCCGTGCTTGCCGTGGAATAAATAAACACCACTTCCCTGCCTGCTCTGAGTCCTCGCTGCTTTTCCCATCTGCTAAAATAAACTCAAGCTGGCTCCTTGCCAAACAGGTGGGATGCTCCATGCACCACAGCAGACAAGATAGTAATGCACAGTGTGGTATTGATCTGGGGGGGAGTCTGCCTACCAAGAGCAACAGGCACATGCTGCAGCAGGCAGCAGAGTTGTGAGCACACCAGGGTATCATCAGGGACACACCATGGAGAAGTAAGGGTTGGCTTAAGGGAGGATACAGAAATGGCAGGACCTGCCTGGTCAGCTTCAGAAGATAACTGCTTCAAATTGCACAGGCACCAAAAGATGTTGCATCAAGTTCTGGCTGTGACCTAACATTGGTTGTGGACCAACCATCCTTCTTTCTGCTGCAAGGATGCGAGGAAGGGAGACCTGTGAACAACAGGAGGAGATGGGATGTAGTCTCACTCATCCTTACCTACCCAAACTCCACTCTAACAAGCTCACTGCAAAAAGTCACTCAATGTCTGTCACACAATGCACAGCAGGGAACTTATGTTTCCCTCACTTGAGAAAGTTTGGGAGAAAAGCAAGGAATGTCACTCTAACAGAGTATCCTTGCAATGTGGTGAAAATCAGGAAAGAAGAGGAGGTGACAAGAGAACTGCTAGAGAGGTCCAGGGATGAGAGGAAGCTAACAAGTTTTGAGAGGGCTCCAGAGAATTTTAGTCCACAACTTACAAAATACTATAATGCTCTTGTGCAACATAACTTTAATGAGAATTTAATTATTAATATATCCCTATTTGGAGCTAGGAGAATAGTTTCAAATTACACTGCAAGTCAAGAGAAATGGGAATGCCTGTAGATTTTTTCTTCCTATTCATAGAGCATCAGCAGGGCTACAAAAGGAGACGTGAACGGCCCTAGTGCTGGGGAGAAAAGAAAAAACAAAAGCACAAAGAAAGAACTATTAGAAATGAGAATCATCCTAGAAGAGCAAAGCAAGGAATAGAAGCTGCAAAAGGCAACAAATCCTCAAATAAAAGGCTGCATCCTCCCTGGAAATCTGAAAGAAGCCTCGGCTGTTACCTCTTGAGAACAGGACACGAACAGCAGTATAACAGTCTCAGATTCTGTTTCTGAGACTTTCCACTCCTGCAGCTCTTAGGCATTTCACTTAGAAGACAGGGACAGGAACAGAAGCAGCATTCCTGAAAGGACAAGTGACACCTCCCAATTATTTGCCTCATTTACTGTGGATTAACAAAACGAAGGAGGCAAGAAATAGTGTTTTAAAATTCAAACTCGTTACAGAAAAACCTGTTCTGAAAAATGGCCTCAGAGGAAATCTTTCAAAGCAAAGTACAGAAAACTAATCAACAGGAGCAAGAAACTTCAGTGTTCCACAGAGAGAACACGTGCAGCATGTTCCCACAGCCCTGGGAAGTGGCAGAGCCCTGAATGCTGCTCTGGTTTGGCAGTGCTGACCGAAGGGGTGAGTGGCTCTGACCAGAGCTATGCACACAATCATTTCTGAGAAAAGAAGAAAACAAAACAAAACAAAAATCTAATTTAATCTGAAATTAAAATTCCTCTTAGTTTTAAGGGTGAGAGTTACTTTCAAAAGGTTAAAGATTACAGTTGCACAAATTCAGTCTCTGTATAAACAAACACATGCACACAAAGCATTTCCTTTGTGAAACAGTCAAACGAAAGGCCTCAACATTTTCTTATTTTCCTTTCTTGTACTAAAGCTTTAGAGTTAATTCACCTCCACCCACAAATGATTTCTGCAGCTCCAGAAGTTTTTCCAGCACCCTAAAAGACATTTTAAAAAGTACACATTCAACTGTACTCTCAAAAAACTCATTCCCACTACCAAAAGAAACCTCTGTCTGCACTGCAACTTCTATTTACCAGTGTGTTACCCACTGCAGAAGCCACGTCTGGAACATATTTCCCACCCAGGTTGCCAACACTGTGACTGAATCATGCACTTCAAATAATTTGAGTTAGGCAGCTTTCCCTGCCTCTCCCCTCCACTTCTGGCCTGTGAAGTGTTAAGTCACTACATCCACTTGAACAGCACATGGATTGAGCATGATGTGCAACAACACCCAATACTGCACAGCCTCCCCTCTGCCCCTGCTCTTCCTGAAATCAAAGGGCCACATTTCAGAAGCCTCTGCCTGACACAGGTTTAGCAATTGTACTTGAAAATACTTTTACCTCTCTCTAGGCTTATCTAAACCCCTTCAGACATTACATAAACCCACAGGAAATAGGCTATCACTGCTATGTATACACAGTGGTAGCTACAATGAACTTGATAATGTACACAGAGGGTTTTTTGATTTTCACCGTTCACCAGTTTAATCAGCACCAAACCAAATTAGCAGACAATTAAACTACTGGTTTTCCTGTTAACTGTCCACCTCAGTGATCTTGCTTGTAGAGTCCAGGTATGTGTCCTGCATGTTGAAATAATTACCAACTACCCAACATCTTTGTTTTGTACAGTATTGTGGTACTTCCACATCGTGAGCAGCACATCCACTGTGTGCAAGCAGCCTAACTGCTCCAGAATTACACACAACAAAGCACAACTTTAAATGTTGTATTATCAATTTATGTTTCAAGTGGTATCCTTTCAATCCACTGAGACACCTGCTAGACAATGTGAATGACAAGGCGAGAGGGGTAATCAGTGCTGGGTCACAGACAGCAGGGAGGATTTTGCTCCTTTGCTGTGACCAGTGAGTGTGCAGTGATGTGGCTAATGTGACCGACCCCAGAGATCAGGGAGAACATGAAGAGGACTTGAACTGTCCATTTATTGCAGCTTGGACAGACAGAAGCTCACAAGCAGAAACGAGCCAACATCACCTAAGCAAGCGTGATGCTCCCAGCTCCTCTCTCTCCAAGTGGACTCTGCAGGGAAATGTCTTGGCTATTCTCTTCCTTTCCCTGCTGTTGTCAGGTGATGCTGGAGCAGAACCATCCTGGCTCCTCAAAATGGAGAAGCCAATCTCCCCTATGTGTGCACAACCTGGAGGCAGTAGTGAGACAGCTGGCATAAGCCTGACATGACAGGATTGTCTTGTTCCTCCCACTGTTTTAAGACACCTGGGAGCACCAATGCTACAGCCACTCCACAGCCTGAGCAGGTCTGTAAGCAGTGAGGGAAGATGAACCGAGAAAGCTGCCACTGGTGTAGCTTTAGGACACATTTCGAATGACATCTGTGTGCCCCCCTGGTGCAGCGAGATGGCTGTGCACACACCCTGCAACACAAAAGCCCTGGCACTCGAGTGTAAAGCCTGATCTGAAAGGAACTTCAATGCTGTGTGTTTGCATGCTAGTAAAAAAAGAGTTAAAAAAAACCAAGAGGCATTGAGCTTAAATGAAACTAAATAACTCAGATGAAAAACTCTGGCCTAGCAGATTGTCTGTTTGCTCAAAACAGACCAGCCAAGGCCAACATATCTTGCATTTGTTCATGACTGAGTAACTTGTCACCAATGGGAAGGGCATAGTGAAAAGGTCACAGAGAAAAAAAAAATAGCTTAAAATCTTCTACAAACCAGCATGCATTTCCATACAAGTTAGCATGAGATGTAAATGTTGCTACAGGTGATCTCCATGGCCAGGCAGCTGTCTCTCCCTGAGCTTGCCCAGCTACCAGCCATGGGCGACAGCTCTGCAGCAGGAACTTCTACAATACACACAATGTGCACTCATAAACACTCAAACCACACTATTTGGAATCAACTTTTTGAGATATCAAAAGGCAAAATGATCAAATAAAGCTGTTCTCTTTATTGCCTTTGTACACCTGTTTACACTACATTGTGTAATGGGCTCACATTGGTGTTCAGCACTGTAAATGACATAAAAAAATAACCCAAGGCAGCAAGTATAGCAAAGATCTAAGAAAAAAAATCATCACATTTCACGTTTCAGTGCATGAAGTGAATACTGCAATCCTCTAGCTTATAACAGTATATCAAAGTTAGCAAAGACAAATGTGGGGGTTTTTTTAGAAAAAAATATATTGTTTCCAGACTGAGCTATGAATTAGCTTCTAGTGTTTAGGATGTAGAAAGTGGTCTTTATTTTAGTAGAAGAATAAGCCACATTTTCAAAGTAAATAAGGACACTGTGTACTGCAGATTGAAGTTGGGGATCTGCCTCTGGGGATATCGCAATCACTTTCTGTGCTGCTTTGAAACCATCTATATTAGAGACAAGTCACTATTTTGTGGCATTATTCTATTCATACCTACTGGGCCTTCACATAGCTCAAAATAAATTAAAACATTAATTCTGAAAGTCGTTCCAAAAACTTTAAAATGTGGAGAGGACTTTTGTTGCTGTAAATGTCTGAATCTTGTGGATTCATACCAGCTATGAATAGCAGCTCCAGTTAAACAGAAAAAAAAATCAAGACAAGCTTTAGAGCAATTTGCAGAAGCTGAGTATTTGGCCCATACAACTGTCAAAACAATTGCTCGAGTGTGTAGGTCCTGCAAACACTCATTATTGAGCACTGTGCTGCTTTGGACAGTTCAATTTTGCAAACCTTGAGCTCAGCAGTATTTGCCAAGCTCCTAATCACCAGCGGTAGGAGCCTTTCTGCTGCTCCTTGCCCTGTGTGCCACATAAGCACTTGGAGTATTTTTAATACACAACTCCACTTGCATCTCAAGTGGCTGCTGCAGAACACAAAATAAATTTTTAAAGGGTTCTCACAGAATTCGTTTAAGAAATTAGGTCTTTGCAGGCTGAAAACAAATCCACCGTCCCTTTTACTTTTAAATCTACTGATCTGTAGCTCCCCATTATCATTGTACCCTGTTCCCAAGCTGAAACCCTAAAGAGATTTTTCCAAAACGTTATTAGCATTTTAGCTTGCCTTTAATCCTGACATTTCACACCAGAAACACAATACACCTGCTTGCCTCTCCACCAAGGAACGGGGTAAATGCTGCAGGTAACAGATATCCTATCCCACCTCCCAAAGCCCCTGTCAGCAACAGGTCCTGCCTCTCACTGCCTTGGTTTTTTGGGATCCAACCCACACGAAGTCCATTCTAGAAGGCAGAAGACGACTTTGAGCTGCTTCTCCTTGTCCTGAGCTGTCATGCAGATGGTGAAGCGAGGCTGTCCTGCCTGCCTGTGGATCTCCAGCCTGCTAAACACAAACCATTCAGAGATGACTCACTGTCACTCTCACATCCATTAAATGGTACTGTCAATTTTCTGGCTTGAAATATTGCTGTAATTGTTGTGTCTCACAGCTGAGGAGCTGACACTGGGGCTGACTCAACCACAGGAGAGCTCCTGGCAGCTGTGCCGGGTCAGGCTGCTTGTGCTGCTGGGGCTTAGACCTTGCCCTTACCCATCAGAAGTCATTCTCTCCCACCAGGTAAGCCAAGAAAAAAAGAGCTTCCCTCAGCCATATCTGACACATCTGTGCCGAAGTTTCTCTCCAGGAATGCTTTGCATATCATATATTAATAGAGTCTGACTAATGGCCTTAGCTTCACATCTTGTCTAGACAAAGTGTCCCGCTGTGGGCAGCTGCCTGGAAGGGCACTTGAAATAGCTGTGGATGAACAAAACAGAAACTGTGCAGAGAGCTGCCACATCGTGTATCTGCCGCATCTTATTTATTTATTCTTAGAAATGTGAAAATAATCGGAATCTGGCTGAAGTTTTAGGCAGAAAGAGGCCAAAGCCCCAGTATTCATTCCCTTCAGTAATGTCCATCACCCAACAACCTAGGACAAGCCAGAATATAAGAAATGAAGTAATTAAAAGCTCCACAGAGGCTTTTTGAGGGAAAAAATTTAAACAAGGCAGGACCTGCATAAATGAGGTGTTTAACCCAGTGCTCTCTACCATGTCCCAACAATCAGAGGAGTTTGCCTGCCCTCTCCACATTTCTTGTTAGGTGAACACTGCATTTAGATATATAAAACTCCATCACTGTTTTCCTTTGTTGCAATGATCTTTTTAAATTGAATGCGTTTAACTCCCTCTCAGCACTTTTTATTATCCTGTAACACGTTGTGGCACAATTACAGCTTTAAATATTTACTTGACATTATCTTGCCTCTGGCAAAGGTATTCTGATACCCCCAAGTAAGTCCCATGAAGGATTAAGTTATCCACTGTCCTTTGCTCAGTTGTGATGGATCACATTCATTTTACCATAGTAATTCTCTCTGAATCAGGCCTACAAAGTCTGAGTTTTTCACCATTATGTTATGACAGGAGAGATTTTCAGAAACCAGACTAATTGCAAAGTTTCCATAGAAGTTAAGTCTTTTTTGCTCCATTAGGATTTCTCAGTTTCTACAATATTCAAACCCATATAAAGCCTGGCTATTATTCTGTTAGTGCTGTCAGTTTATACACATCTTCTCAGTTTGTTCTCTTTCTTATTGTTAATTAACTATTTCATATTGCAAATTCCCATTTTTAAGATAAGGTGCTGTTGTCACAATAGTCCTGTAAGTGAATCATTATAACTATAATGCATTCATAAATAACACATTACAAGACTTAAAATAAATATTTTTTGTACAGTTGTTGCAACCCAATTGGCTTACGTGTAATAGAAATTGTGCACCCATGAAATTAAACTGAACAAAAAAATTAATTTTCAAAGGTTTAGTTCTCTGAAAAAGTTATTGCCTCAAATTCTTTTTAGTCAATGCTATTTTCTTTCTCGTCCTAAAATAGAAACTAGAATACTAAAATAAATAAAAATGACAGCCTCTGGGTAGAGAACAGAAGTAATGAACATCAAGCATATTCCCCTGAAGGCCAGGCAATCACAGTAGTGGGAAGGAGAGAGGAAGGAGAAGGAGGGAGGAGAAAAGCAAACACACAAATATCTGCTAAGGAACCTGTGGCAGGGTAACAGCATTCTTAGATAATTGAGTAAAACCTTGTGGATTCAACTTCTCCATCCATTTCTTCGTGGGGTTTTACAGACTGTTTCCCGGGCACCTGGTTAACATTTCAGAGATACAAGAAGAAAGCCATAACACTGCCCAGGAGATCCAGAAATCTACAGCCACCTGTACACCTGGCAGCTCCTCCAGTCCACCCCAGCATCCTCTGCACTGGCCCTGCAAACCCAGTGTGGAAGAAGCATTTCAGCCCTTGACTGTATCTTCTCCTCCCAAAGGGTAAAGTATGAGGAAAGGGGACATAGGAAAGGTTTTTTCTTTCTTCTGCATAGGGCAAGGTCAGAAAGGTCTGCAGGGATCTGTGACCATAGTTTCATGAGTTGGGAGAGAAGGTGAGAAGCTCACAGATAATTTATCCTCAATGCTGGCACCAACACACCCACACAGGAAGCCAAGAAACCTAAAGGGCCTCAAAACCAACACCAGACATCTTCAGGATCAGAACTAAAAAGCTGGGGCTGTCAATGATCTCCACAAGTCTTTAGAACAGGGAGGGGAAAATACCAAGTGTGGTTCACCACTGTTTGCATCTCCACATTCCTCCCTCCTAGAAGAGGCAGCAAACAGAATTACGCTTTGATGTGATGTCATCAGGCCTTTTGCAATTAAAATCTGTGCTCTCAGCCCCCCCCCCCAATAATGGAGATCCTGTGAGGACTCCTGGATACAGTTGAACAGGCTGGATTGACATTTGCAAAGGCTACAGTACGTGCCCATTGCTGTGCTCTTCTCTCTGTCTTTGCCCAGGTGTCCATGGCCATAGACAGCACACGTGCAATTGCTCACCTTGTCCTGCTCATCACTCCCTCCTGCTCATGACACATCTAATGAGCAGCAATAACAAACAGGATCTTGCTTCACTGTAAGATTTGGTTGGTTTTTCATAGCCCAATAAGAGGCAACGGGACTTTAATTTGATCTCAAAGCCCCCGTGTAAGTTAAGGAAACCTGATTAGAACCACAAAAAGGGCAGAGACCTCTGGTGCACAACAGCCACCACCTGGGTACCCTATGGTGGCAGAGTGACCAGCACCAAGAGCAGGCACAGCTCTCCTCTGCCAGGGATTCAACAGGGATGCTCCAGCAAGAAGTCAAGAGAAGATTTTAAATTATTTTATTACCCATTCTGCTTCACTCCAGTTTGAAAGGACTAAAGAGTACCCTTGGTTTTCCCACACGCCCTTTTCTCATACTTCTCCAGCTCAGGTATGGCACCATGGGAACTGCCTTGCTGGAGGCAGACTCTGCTCCATGAACATTCCTACAGCACGGAACAGACTTCATTTTTTTCCAGTAGTTTGCCAGAAAGAAACTGAAGCAACAACAAAACAGGAGTTGCCCAAGAACAATTTGTCACTTTCTACAAAAGTAAAAATTCAAAAGGACACTCTCCTCTCAAGTTGAAATAATTAGACCAGTCCACATTTTTTTGGTTGACCCAACTTGATGTCTGGTGAAACACTGTAAAATGTCTCCCTGATTTTTCCTGAATGGTCTGTAAAACACTGGCAGTTCAGTCTGCTTAGTCAGCACTATGCACAGAAAGCTATTAAACCCTGAGCCTTAATAACTAATCTCTCATAGCCACTTGTGCCTATCCCACAGTGCAGTAAGGTGAGACAGAAGAGTTGTTCCCAGCACTGACTGCAGCATGGACAATGTTTAAATTTCCTTCATACTTAAACCAACACGATTTTAATTCTATTTTTGGCTGCCTCTTTATCACAGAGCTAATAAGCCCTGGTCTGACAAGGCTTTTGCAGGCTATCCAAGGCCAAATCACCTAAATATGCACCTCCAGCTTGCAGTATTTTGCTGCTGCTCTCAGTTGGAGAGTGTAGATGAAAAACAAACAAATACTGGGAAAAACTAGTCCAGAAAAAGCTGAATATTTATAGCTTGTACACAGAAACCTGACGGGCAAGTGAATGCCTCAGGTAGAGATAAAAGGAGTGACAGAAGAATAACTTATTTATGCAGTCCACAGGTAATGAATGCATCAACATTTGCAGATGATTAGGGCTAACCTAAGAGCTTTGTTGTTCCTGTGGCAATTCTGAAGGGTTTGGACTTCATTTATTCTTTTTCTTCTTTTGTTTCTTTCCCCCACAGTTGCAACTAAATATAATTTTTGGCTTTGCAAAGGCCTATTTCCATTTATAGAATCCAGATGACAGGCTGGGGACAATATTTTCCTAGCTGAGGCATCTGCCTCCTTGACAGAGGGAGAGATAATCACATTGGGTGAAACGGGCTCGGCATCAGTGACAAGCTTAAGATGTCAGAAACGAGAGCATCGCATCTTGTCCCTCTGGATATTTTTTTTTCCTAAGAAATTTAGCCACATCTCATGTGAAACACAGGCAGCTTGCAGTGCTGCTCTGCTGCAAGCAAGAGAGAGGGGGAAGAGGGAAGAAGGCAGGGGATCGTTCTGCTTCTGAGGATGCCACAGTTTCCATTTAATTGCCTGCTTATTTATTAAATTAGGGCAGCAACAAGAACTTCTGGTCAAGCTGCCAACATATTTTCCCTGAAACCATCACTGTTCTGAAATGACTTTTGCTGGACAATCCTCCTGCCCTCCTGGATCCCCACCAATCCCATCCCTGGATCCCATCTTCTGTGTCTTTGTCAAGCACAAAGGAGATGTCACAGCTGGCTGGAGCCACCTTGTCCCGAGGCAACAGACCCAGGATGCAAAGGGGACTGAATCTGGAGAAGCATCTCCAGGTGGACTGAATCCTCAGACCCCAACAAATGCCTCCATGGCACACGTCAGCCATTTGATGCTGCAAAATACTGCAGAATGAACCTTTCTGGAAGCAGATTCTTCCCTCACTGTCTCAGCTAACTTTTTCTTGCTTGATAATGTAAATACTTGCAAAACACAGGAGATTTCTGATAGATGTATCACTTTCAGTGGCATACACAAGAATAAGGAGGATTTTTGAATTCAAGAGTGACATTAAGCCACAAGTGATTGCTCAGTGCAGACAGCTGTTAGTATAAATATATTAACTAATTATATATTAGTGACCTAATATATAGGTCGGTTCCTTCCTTGAGGGAAGGACATTTTCCTTGAACTGATTTTTAAGCTACTGTTTAGTAATGACTTGCACTAGATCATGAAGCGGTATGAAGTGATGTGTCCTAGCAGGAGAGCAGGTAGTACTCTTCACAAATTTTGGAGCTAATGAGATGACAAAATTGCATTGTTTTTCCAATGTTATTTCCTAAGAAACTCCGAAATAGAAGCTGACTCAGAACAAATGAAAAACTGTCATAGAAGATTATCCTGCTGAAACTCTAAAAGGTTATTTGAATCCAACACTTCCATTATAAAAGCATCGAAAGCAAGAAAGAGCATAAAAGATACAGAAGGTGATACTGCAAGAGACACACATACATGCTGGTAATGTGAGCTCAGGCCCAACACAGTTACTCAAAGACCATGTAGTAACCAGCTGGGAGTCAGAAGTGCTCCTTTTAAAACACTTTCACCAGGCAAGTTGGGCTGGCAGACAAACAGTGCTGCAGTCAGCAGCTGGCTATGTTTTGACCAGCTATAGTCTATTTACCCTACTGCAAGGTTATATTTGTTGTGTAAATGCTACCACAGCAGATGGAATTCCACCTGAATTGACTGAAACCATGGAAACAGCCCCCTACCCCTGCATGGCTATGACTTTTCCACTCTCTGGGAGTCATATCCCTGCAGAAACCCAGGAGGACTGAGTTTACCCCAAAGGAGAACTGAAGTGGCAGCAGTGGATTTAGGAGAACAGCAAGATGATGCTGAAAACTAGTTTCTTTTTACCAAAGCTAGCTAAATAGTACAAAGCTCTACACACCTCCTTCCCTACTACAGTCACAACTGTTTCCCCTGAAGGAGTCCTTCTTCCTATTCCTGCTTTATTTTGGGACCAACATTTTTGGATCCTGTAACATAACAGACTCACTCTGTTGTCTTGTTCTGACACTCAACTGGCAGCATCTGCAGGAAGAGCAGCCTGCTCTCCTGCCTACCAGAGATTTCTATAAACAATGTGTTTTCATCTCAGGTTTTCAGTGCAATATTTTACAACTTAATCTGAGCTCTGCACAGTACTACTGGTCAATATTCACCGATTTAATTACAACCCTGTCAATTCATTAGGGCTAAAGGAAAAGGTCCAAAATCTAGCCTTCAAAGCAGACATCCATTTGCTATTCCCGTCTTCCTCCACTCCACAGGGATTTACATCCAAAGCTTTACAGTTGTGAAGATGAAGATGTGAAATATGTTTGAAAAATGTGACAATCATTTCTCACACTCTCTTCATCATTTAGCAAAGAATGACAGCAGAGCAATCTAGTAGAGGCCTTTGGGGCTTCTTCTCTATGATAAAACTTCCTAAGATCTGCTCTGTTTTCTTCTACCTTGTCCATTTAGCTTAGGCCAGTGAATGCACAGTGAATTATGCTCTGCATGCAGTTGATGGAGAGTCCTGGGCTGTGAGACAGTAAGGCACCAACAAAGCCACATACTAAAACATGGATTTTTCCTATAAAAGGTACATGCATAGATATGGTCATATCCATAAACATTTTAATAGATAGATAGATAGATATATAGACAGGAAGGTATTTCCTAACATAACTACTTAACAAAGAAAAACATCAGGATGAAGAATATGGTCAGATGTTTCACTCTTTGAAGACAATCCAGATGTGGTGGATTAATCCTGGTTTTAACATGCAGCTGTAGGGAAAGCACCTGAACAATAACTTGTGAATGAAAAGGAAGTCTGTATGATAGTTTTTTACTTTAAAGAAACTATTATTTGAATCTTGAGACTCCTAGCCAGCAGCTCTCTCTATCTCTACAAGCAGATATTCACGTGTACACATGAATTAGTTCATGTTTCACAAGTTG
This sequence comes from Florisuga fusca, assembly GCA_038090715.1. NCBI lineage: Eukaryota > Metazoa > Chordata > Aves > Apodiformes > Trochilidae > Florisuga > Florisuga fusca. The sequence goes on along the minus strand of JAAWXA010000017.1, from coordinate 6,520,111 downwards.
TATTAAGAAAAATTTCAAATGTGTCCCTGCCATATCACTGCAAGGGAAAGAGTGCTGGAGTGACCAGAGTAAGGAGGACAGTATAAAAATTATTTGGTTGTAAACATCCTACTGGATTTTATATTTTGCTTTGTACTCCTAACAGTTGAAACTGTAGAACATCACCAGCCCTTTTTAAATTTGCAAGAGGACTCCAAAAAGAGGGAAGCTACGTGTATAAATGTCTGGGGTAGGATAGCTTCTCATTTGCAACATATTCAATAAAATCAATTCCAAACCATTCAGTCTGAACCAGCACATAGTAGGAAGCTGTATTTAGGATTATCTTGAATGACAAGTGGGAAACACTTCAAGAAAAGCTGAAATATAATAAAGGAAAGCACACTGGCAAAAGAAGAATCAAACCTATCAGATACCAAAGGCAGAGAAACTGCAAAGACAAAATTTCTAGTTTATATATAGGATACATAAGCAACTCTGTGTCTGCCCAGGTCTGTATATATTACACAACAATACATTGTCCACAAAGCCCTACAGAGACACTACAGTCCCAGGGAAACAATCCCTTGTGTTATACAGGGACCTGTCCCTGAACTGCAGGGTGTATTTTTACCCCCATTTCTTAAGTCATTACCACATTTAAAATATTTGGCCCTGCAAAGATGGAACAATTTTATTAAATGGAAAAATGACAGAAAAGGAATCAGACAGCAGTAATCCATAGTCAAACTCTCAACAAATCTAAATGAAAAATACTTTTGATGTAGTTAAACTTTTTTTCTTTCAAATCATTCCAACATGCATCATTGGTTATTCTTATCATGAGAGATCACCTAATTTACATTAAGTGACATTTGAAAAAATCCTCACATCTGTTAGACAGCCTCATTCACTGATGACATCTCTGTTGGTGTATTTGTTAGCAAATTTTCTTATCCTGGTTCTCAGCTGCTTTCAGGTTACACAGAGAGCATTTCCTCAGGGAACTGTTTTCCACTGGTCAGCAACAGAGGGCCCAGATCCATCATCCCCACACATGCTGCCAGAAGGCAGGAGATGTTGAGGGAAGACTACCACCTTGTAGGTGGCAACTTCTGCCAGTGCTTCATCTCTCCACTTTTACCTCCCAGAAGTGCTATTCTCCCCAGCAAGCCTATCAATAAACACTCCCCATATCACTCTGAGGTGAAGGGAATGAACGGAAGAAAAGCATCCATCTTGCCCAGGGGATTGTGGGGTGGAAGGACTTTTTATCTGAGATAAAAAAAAACAAAACTGAACTAATAGGCAGAAGAAATATGTGCTGCATAAGTGCAGAGGCTTGCTGCAAGTCAGCAGAGATCAGTACAAATGTACCTATGGGGTGGGGGTTCTGGTGAAAGGTGGCAAAATATTAGAGGGGAAGTGGTGGAGCACTGATTCAAAATGTTCGAGTGGAATACACTTACAAGAGTTTGGAAAGTCCTGCATGCACTTACTGGACAGACAAAGTCCTAGAAGATGATTCACCACCCCTTTTTGCACTTCAAACATATCACAGCCTGTCCTTCCTCACATCCCACCACATTCCCTCTGCCTAGTGCTGTGGGAAGGGAGTTGATGGCTGTGCCAAAACCCTGGGACTCCCTGATGGTTCTCAGGGCTCATGGGACTATGCATGTATGATTCACCCTCCTTGATGCAAGGCAACGAAACCAACACACACATCCTGGTAGGAAGCTGTGATCAAGTCCAAATTATCAGAGGACTGTGGATGTGGTAAGCACCATGGCACATAATTTCAGTGGAGATGCTGTTGAGCCAACTACTTGAGGCTTAAACATCCTCTCTCACTACTGGGTTTTTTCTCACTGTTCTCAGATCTCCTCATCTGTCTACAATTTCACAATTAAAGCAGAGATCATGCAAATATTCTTGCATATTTTGACCACCCAGGTGAATGGCAAGCTTTAATGAGTATCAGCATGCAACACAATCCATGGCATAGCTCAGATGTTAAGATCTGTACTGGAGACTCACTCCCTGGATGTCATAAAAACCCTGCAGAGCAATTACAGAAGCAAATAAATTATTAAGAAAAAGAAGTGACAGCTCTGGGAATTGATGCAGATCCTGGTCTGAATCTAGGTTGTTACTGACAGAAAGTTATTGTTCAGTAGATGACTGGAAATGCGTAAGAAATGAGTTTGGTCCTGTTTTGAACACTCCCCTTCACCAGCCACAGAAGGGATGAGTGACACAAATTGCCTTCAGGGGGTTGGTGGCTGTTCAAACCTTCAGTCTGCTTCAGGTAAACAACCAGATCCAGCTACCTCTGCCTTTGCTCTGGCTCAGAAGTTGTTCTCCCAGCACACATCCACTCAGCTGCTTTGATGCCAGATGCAGTTTCCTCCCTCATCCCCAACAAGCACTGACTCCATCTTCCCACCTCCAGCCTCATTCCATGGGGGTACCCCTGGAAACACAGCCTGGGTGGCAAGCGAGACAGAGCCAGCCTTGCACCCACATGCTCCTTCCTTAAATTGGTTTTCAGTTCTCTCACATCTGAGTAAAATTATAATTTGCAAACTTCTGCTGTCTTTGGCACTCCTGACATCTCAGTATTTTCTCGCTTGCTTTTTCTCCTTCCACTCTTGCTTTCTGAATCTGACACAGGACTCATCAGAAAGGACGTGAGAAAAAGCATTTGAAAGAAGATGAATTAAAATATTAAAAGATTTTTATACAGAAAAGCAAAGTTTCCAGCCCAAGATTCCTCCTGTTTTCAAATTATATCTTTTTTTCCCTAACTCAAGTCCTTTCAGGAAATAGACACTAGCCACAAAGCATTTAAGCATTTGCTTAGTTGCAAACTTGGGGTGTTCTGGAGCAGAATGAGAGATGGAGGAGAGAGAGCAACAGCAGGGAAATGTTTTTCACATCAGGTGTGAATCTATGTCATCTCCTTGCAAAATCAGTGGAAATCTAATATAAACAGGCCTGGCCTGTGCTCCCCGAGTGCAAGCCAACCTGTGTCCTTCTGATCTGTTTGAACACCAGTTTCTCTCACCTGGGTAATTTGCTGCCACTCCATTACTGCCACTTCCCCATCCCTCTCCTACCTGACATCAGATAAGACAGCTCACGTTAGGGCAGGTGTGATGACAGTTTGTCAAGATGTAAAGAGGTTGTTACAGAGACTTTAGGTGACAGCGATCGGCTGTTCTCTCTGGCCCTGCAAGAGATGGCTTCACGTGCAGCAACAATGTCAGAGAGTGTATCAGGGACAAAAATATCTTTGCTAACATTTAAGGGTGGAAAGGATGGAATACCCAAGGAAGAGTTCATGAGAAGCTCACCTTACAGTTTATATGGAAGATGAAACTTTAACACAGCACACCAGATAACAACCATGAGACCGAAGACCTTGAGATGAAAAGAGAAATCTGCCTGTCTCCCCTCTTCAAATATTAATGACATGATTGAACTTACAAAAACAATTTAACCAGAATACTCTTGGGATGTCACACAACAGAGCCCAAACAGACAAGTATAATTCCAGTGTAAAAATTTGTACATTAATATATATTTTAATATATATTTGTGTATATGTACATTAACATTTAAAATTGCAGATGGATACACTGATATGCATAAATCCACACATACCTCAATCTCAGCACTAGTCTAGTACATCTTTATAGTGCCTTTCCTTTCGTGCTGTCATCTATCACCTCCACACGCTCTGTTTCAAAACCTGTACTCTTTCTCATTTTTTATCCTTCTGTTCCAGAGAAATCTCAAATACAATTTCAGCTAGCAACAATCCCAGTATCAATGATGCTGTCCTGAACAGTAGATAGAAATCTGAATCTGCTTTTTCATCTTCTATCGGTTTTCTTTCTGTAAGATCATTAAACTGCAGGCTCCAAGTTACACATTTTACATCACATCCTCTTGCAAAAAAACAAATTCCAAACCACTGAATTGGGATTCATTATCTGTCTTTTTCAGTCAATCTATCATGTCTAGCAAATATTGATTTACATGTAAGATTACAGGCTTTGCAGCTGTATTTTCCAACAAAGCTATTCAATATTAGCAGTGATAACCATGAATTGATAGGCAATTTTTCCAGTATACACAAATTAATCTTTGCTAATTTGAACGTAAATGACTCTGAAGTTTCATGAATCATTTTCCCATGTGAAACTGCAGGTGTTAATTTGTTTTTTTGGTCACATTCCTCTTTTCTCCCCCCCTCCCCCTTCCATCTTGTCCTTTGATTATTAAACTGTCTGATGGCATCTCATGCTTTCATTTTACTGGCTCAATGTATTTGGTAGAAACACAGATTTCAAGAGACTCAAACCTAAAAGATACATGCCAAGATGGAGAAGGGCACAGTATTTTCTCATCTATTAAAAGTCTTCCAACACCCACTCCTGTGTGACATCTGCAAACTCAAACCTGACATCAGAACAACTTCAGAATGATTTTCCAAAGCAGTCAGGCACCACCTCACACGCTCTCACCCAAAGGAACAATCTTCCCACCACCTGCTCTGCACATCCTTTGCCTCCAAGGTTCCTCCTCACAGTCTTTAGTATCACCTCAACTCTCCTATGGCCTGTGGTGCCCATCTAGAAGCTACCACCACATACAAGTTTATTTTACTTCATTTTACTCATGGCTGGCCCTAGACGTTTTGTCAAAGTGAATTTCTGTCTGGATTTCTGCTTTCCTTGGAGCTGGGTGCTGCAAGATCTTCTGTTGCAGCCCTGCCTTGGTTTCCCCATTAACCTTGTCAGCTGCTTGGAGGATGGCCCTGCTTAGGGATGAAGTAAATTGACTTTTTTTATTAAGAAAAAAAAATTAAATGAAGAATTTTTACTAATCTTCTCAGTTTTGAGTCTTTGATATTTGTTATGATCTCATTTCAAATTGGGGATCCCACATGCCCTCTAAAATCATGTTTGATTCAGGAATATCAAAGCATCTGTTAATAGCTGAAAAGGTGGTTTTTGTTGTTTTTAAAAATTTTTTATTTTGATTTTTAATTGATGGTTGTTTTAAACACTCCTAACACTACATCAGTGATTCTGTGATTTACATATCAATGTACAGTCAGTTCATGCCTTCTTTTTCCACAAACCATTGGTTGTTAAACAATTCTAATGCCTCAGAGTCAGAACTTAATGAAAATACCTTCAGCTCAGTGTCATTCTCAGGATGCAACTACTACTGCATTTTCTCTTTTTTTCACCTTTCTTCCTATTTCCCCATTCCAAGTTATTATACTCTGTTTCTAGTATCATACAGCATGTGCAAACTCTATGTGATTACTCAAAACCAAGAAGAAACTATCCTAGGTGAGCCAGAAATGGAAGACATGAGAAAGGACAGATCTCTAGATTGACTCTTTTCCCTGCAACAAAGCAGAAACAAAATATCACGCTAAACTAAACATAAGGAAAAATAAAATAAATTTTTAAAAATTAGGATCTTCCAATGTTGAATGGTCACAGGTTTTGCTTTGACGAAGATTAATTTAAAAGATTAATACTGTGCTGACACTACAACAAAAAAAAAGGCTGTTGTGATGGAAGCAACTACCCCAACCTTGCTCCATACCACACCAAGATAAAGACCAAACACATGAAAGCTTCAGCTTTGGTGAGTTGCCATGTGTACAATAACCCCAGATCTTTTTTCCCATGCAGGTAACAGCCATGTGGGTCCCAACACGCAGAGGAGGGGCAGGATGCTTGACATGACCACAGGCAGGGCTGTGTGTGTTTGAGAGCTTTAGCTCACTGCCATGAATATTCAAAAAGAGACATTGTTCATCTGAAATGGCCACCCACAGTTACAGACTCAGAACTGGCACCCTAGCAGTGGGGACTGTTATTTCAACACGTATCTGTTGCTACGTGGTTGTTTTACTAATAGAAAAGATCACACACACAGTTTGAGGCAAATTTAAATTAAAATTCTGCTATTTCGTGTCATTGTACAATATGGCAGGCTGTTGTTTGATTTGGTTTCAAGTAAAGCAGGCTAACAAACTTCCTTCCAAGCCATTAATTCAGAAATGTAATAAGGCTAAAACAACTGCACTGACTCATTAAAGCAATTTGATGTAAGCTGCACTCATTAGAGAAGCTACCATCCATATTCCTCTGACTGCAGCCTTGTTTTCAGACACCACCAGAGATGACCTGCTGTGCCAAATGCCTCTCCTGTCTCAGGAAAACTTCAGAGAAAGAGCAAAATGGAAAAACCTGGTTTTGCTCAGGCCTTAAAATCCATTCAAACACAAGGATCCTATAATATTTGTGTCCCTGTTTTGCTCCAGAAAAAGCTTATTTCACTAGAGAAGGGAAATTCTACAACACAGACAGTAGTGTGAAGATATTCATGCAGGACATAAGTTTACATAAAACTCATAAATTCCCTCCCATATTTGGTGAAAAAGATGGTTTAAGAGTACAGGAAAAAAAATACAGAACAGATAAATCATGAGTATTCTACAGTTCAACTAATAAGAACCAACCTGTGATGCTGGTGTGCAGCCCACACTCTGTCAGTATAAAAACCAGTAAGGGAGAGAGGGCTGCTGCCCAGAGGTAGGGAAAAAAAAATCTTTCTGTACTTAATAAAATAGAAAAGACACCAGAAGAAGGTACAAAGACAATCAAGGCATCATTTAGCCTTTAAAGAGGGACCTTTACAGATGTTCCAGTCACCAGGTTTGGAATAATTAAGCCCAGCCCTTCAACTAGATCAACTTATTTCAGTTGCTCAAAGTGAAGCAAGAAATCCTTGAACAAGACTAATCCTGAACTCTCCATCAGGGAAACAAAACAGCTTAATACAAAGCAGCTTGTATCATCTTAGCATGCTTAAAGGAAAAACAAACAAACAAACAAACAAACAAAAAAAGCTAGGTTATTTGCCTTACAAAAGGAAAAGAGAAGTGCAGTGCACTCTTGACCCTCAACTACATAGTAAAATCAGCTGCCTAAGAAGGAAACAGTCTGTGCACATACATGCTGTTTCCTAAACAAAAACCTGTTTGCTGAAACTCAGGCTCACCATTTGATAATGCTGTAACTGTGCTGACAGCATGGCAGGGGCTGAGCAGGCTGGTGCCCTCCTGACTGCAGACCTCCCTATGAATTAACTTGAAGTTCACCTTAGATGAAAAAAATTGTTAAATAGATTTTACTTCTTGATTTATTTTAATTTCAAGCCACTGTAGCCCATATAAATAAGCTGCCAATGATGAGAGGGGAGCCTGGCACACACTAGAACCAAAATATTTCTGCCCTGTAACACAGGTAACTCTCATCTGAGCTAAAGAAAACTCACTTTAGCTTAAAATGATAGCATATCTTATATCATTACTGTGGATTATCCAATCTTTGTCTTTTACAGAAAGGCTGCACAGGCTCATCTTTGGGTTTTTTCACTACCCAAGGCAGCTCCTCCCATGTATTCATAGAAAGTGATTTGGTTTCAAAGGGAGTGCTCAGAGGTTAACTACAGAGAATTTAATCCAGTCTCTTTATTTCTGAAAATAATAAATTTCTTCCTCAGTTCTTACTTAGGTCTCCTGAGTGACCTGTTAAATAAATTCTCTTTCTTATTTTGCTACCATAGTGTGAATAGTTAATATGTCCTTTAGTAATTGTTACATTACAAGAGAACAAAGGGATGCAGTGGGGCTTCAGTGTGCATTTACACTCCTTTACAGAGCCACCTGCATGAGAGGTCAGAGTGGCTCACAGCCTTTTTACCATCATCACTGAGAAATTCTTCAAACGTTTCATATCCCCTTCACAAAGGATCCCAAACCCTGGAGTCCAATGCTGTCAGACAGTTCATGAAACCTTTTGCTCTCCCTTTGCCTATCCTTGTTGCCATGCATCCCTGGTCCTGTCTTGCCAGCTTTATCTCCCCATGCTGCTGCCCACAGAAGATGGACTGTGCCTCCTCTCAGTCATTGCTCCCTATGCAGAAGCGATGAGCTTTCCTGTGACAGCACACAGTGGAACATTATCGTACCTTTGCTCCTCCAAACCAATATTTTAACACTCTCTTTATACCCCTGATGCCCATCACAATGGAATGGACTTCATAAAATTCAGATGAATTGTCTCAAAGGAGCCTTTTAGATGGAAAGATGGCATTTTGAATAGGAGGGGTTGTACTGTTTCAGAACAAGGGTCAGCCCAGACAGTGGTCCAGCACCAAGGACTGGCAGCCTTGTACAACACTGCCCTCTGATACATCCCTGCCCCTGGGTATTTTCAACTTGGAGATCCCCCAGTGGATGCATCCTCCAAGCTCCTCAAGTAGTCTTATCCTTGAGCCCAAAGTCTCTAACAGAACAAAGGTTTTCTCAGCTTATCACACTGACCACATTTTTTCTGATGCTTTTGGGGTCTCCAGGTGAACATAAGAAACCAGGGTGGTTGTGACAACAGGAACCAGTGCAATGGAAATTCTCAGTAAGAAAAATTCTGAGAGCTTTCTCTCCTTGAGCTTATCAGGGACAGCACTACAGATCAGACACAGCAAATGCCTTCACAAGCATCTCCAGATAACTTTCTCAAAACTGCTCCTTACAATTAAGCTTTGTTGTCTGGGAAACTACCAAATATTTGCTGTAGTACGGTACCAGATGTGAATTCACAGCACCAGGTGCAAGCTCTGAAATAATGCAGCTTATGGTCTTTCCAAAATCCTTCCCTGTTATCTTTCCCTTTAATCGATGTTCTGCCATCAGGGTGATTAATTTTTACTTCCTCACTCTTAGAGGTATTTTCCCCACCTATACCATCCCTGAGGGTGAAGGAGACACTTGGAAAAATGGAACAAAGGGTTCAAAACACCAGCAGACCATGTGCAACACAACTCAAAAGCCTCATCAGGTCACCAAGTCTGTCCATTGAAAGCTAGGATCTCTTTCAATATTGCCATTGTCAAGTGGATTTAGCTTTATCTTGTCCAAAGGGCACTTAAAACAACATGGCAACATGACGTTTCCAGATGCAGGGACTTACTCCAATCTGCCTTACTTTTCAGTGAGACTGAAGAAACCAGCATTGCTCTGAATCACCTCTTATGGATGGAGTGCCATGAGACAGGTAAGAGGTTGATTACAATGTTATTTTCATTAGAACGGGAAGAAAACATGTTTTGTTTAAGCCAAGGCTTCTCTTCAACAAAGAAGCACTAAAAGCAAAAGAATAAAACCATTTATGGTATGCTAAAAAAGTGAAATAAAGGTAATTATCAGGTTTTTCATGGTTTTCTGTATCAGGTTATGGTTTCAAAGCAACAGAACTATTAAAGGGCTTATAGAAGGAATAACTCAATATTACAACATAACTTTATGGGGAGCAAAGAAAAGGTCAGAGGTGACCTCCAGGCAAGGACTAGTGTTAGAGCCTCACTTGTGCTCATCAGGCATTAGTGGAGTGTCAGAAAGAGGTGCAGGCAGAGCCCTGCAGGCACAAGCCAAAGGAAAACAGGACCACATAGAACAAAGCCAACAGCCTGACAAAGCATCTGAATTGCCTTGATTTGGAGGGTTGTAACACCCCAGAACAGAAAAAGAAGAAAAGACACCACATCTCCTACCTTGGCCTGTTGACTTCCACTTTCTCTCCATTTAATCACCCCTGGGCAGACTCAGCCCATGGGGAAAATAAAAAATCCAAGTCCAACTTGCATTCCAAATCAAATGTCCATCTTGCTTTAACAAAAATAAATGCTCATGAATGCATACAAGCAGCACATGGAAAATTTTAGAGTGGGAAAATTCAAATAACTCAAACATGTTTAAGTCAGGCAGGTTCAAATCTCATTGTCTTTTCTCCTACAAATGTCTGGAGACCAGTATGTGTTACAGGGTGCAGGATAGCACCCTGCAACAGAGCATGTGAGCTCAGGGTGTGCAGATGGGAGAGAAACCCCAGCAGGTTGTGATGGAAAATGCCTGGGCTGCATTAGCTCCCTTTGTAAATACAAGGAAACAAACATATTTCTGGGAATTAGCATTTATATTTTGTTTGGTTTGTTGTGGGTTCTTTTTTTTCAGTCTACTCTAGGCAACATATTTGTAGTTCACTGGACACAGGCTTCCTAATAATCTTTATTGTTCCTGTTAATGAGTTGATGTAAAGCGATTTCACTTCCTTCCCCCTTAAAAAGAATTAATGAAAAAAAAACCTTGTACAGGAGCAAAAGCCTCATAACTGGAGGAGCCACATACCCATGATTAGTATTAAAGGAGCCATCTGTTTCTTTGCAGTCATGCATATCTCAGACAAAAAGTACAAACACGACATATGTCATTACTTCCACTTTCCTAATAGAAAATATTTGTCATGATTCCCTCCTGCAGGAGTGCAGGAAGCTCCACCACCCGCTTGCAATGCTGCAGGAACCCCTCCCACTAAAGGGAGGCATTTAGTATTCCTAATACATTCTGGCAATGCATTCAGCTTTTTCCCCCTTCTCCTTTGGTCAACGCAGCAGAGTTTTTCATGCCCCCGTGAATCCTTTGCAATTACATTTTCCACAAGATCTACAACCAGGGCATCAGTCTGCTGAATTCTACCATCAACAGGAACTGCACTGTTAAGCTCCACACATACAGTTGTGTCTTACCATTTAAAAGTCAATTCAGCAAATGAAGCTGCTCATCGGGTGATATATTTTGATGTCAATGTATTGTAGCTTCCAATTTTTTCCCTTTCCCTTCACATACTTCCAAATTGCTCCAACAAAAGCAGACTGATGGAAATGCACCAGACATACCTAGACATAGTCCTCAGCATCAACTTTCCAACAGTTACAGACAATTAGGATAAAAATTCCCACTTTCCCTCACTGGCAGAAGTCAGCAGCAGCACTGTGCTCTCTTCCCTTTGCTCTCCATTGCTCACCTCTAGCTGGCTGGATCACACTTCAAGGGAACACAGCCACACACAGGGCTCTGCTCTTGCTTGTACCATATTAAAAAAAGTGGTAGATGAAGATGCACATTAATAAAGTATACAGAAGTGTCATCTGTGGCTGCGTATATCCCCCAAGTTGACTCCTGGAAAAAAAAAAAAAAAAAAGCCTCCTCTGGGAGAGGTTTTGGGAAGGAGATATGGCAGACACCAGAGATTTCATGTTCCTCTCCTGCTGGAAACACTAACACTGCACAGCTGCTTGTGTCTCCAGGTTCACTGTATGCCACAGCTTTTGGGTGAATCCCACCTCAGCATAAAAGAATTGCTCAATGAAATGTGCCCCAGAAACTTTTCAGCTTTGTGGCATGTTCAATTAGTATCTAATAGAAAGAAAAGTGTGATCTGTAGGGCAATGGATATAATCACTTCTTTAATCCAACCAGTCACTACAGTCCTGATGTCTTGCTCTGCAACACTGTGGGTGCTACCTGCCAAAACAGCTCCTGTCAGAGATAAAATCAGCACAGCATCTGTAAGAATCAAATCTGCCCAGAGATGGTGTCCTGCAACATGAGTAGAACGCTCAGGCAAAGCCATCAAGCATTAGTTCTGCTCTTTTCTGCTACCTCAGCCCTGCCAAACCAGCCTATCCCTGGACTATAAAACACAGACCAATGTCAAATGTTCCCAAGAAGCTGCCTGAAAATGATATAAAATTCTTCCATCTAAAACATCTCCTTCTCTTTCCCTGCCTTCCCACAGTTCAAACACTGAAGAATCCAAGACTAACTACTGTGACACTGAGATACTGTGAATGTACTTCTTCAGAAAATTCACAGTAGTTTAATTTAAGTTTGTCTGACCTGGGGTGGTTACCCTTGCTCTTGGTATGAAAAACCATTAAATAGGAACAGGAGGGGAAAAAAAAAAAAAAGCTGTCTGGTTCTTTAGCTTTTTTGTCTCTGCAGGCATGAATGCTTTTGATATAAGCTATTTATCAGAGGTTAGGAGGAAATTTCTGAAACTAAGAAATTGGCAGCTCAGCAGTTGTGCAAAAGGAATACTTCTTCACCCATTTTGCTCTCCCATGCAGATAATCACTTCTGTGCACAGATATGCATTTCATTATTTGTAAGACTCTGTGAACCTGTGATGTTCTGTAAATTCTCCATGTCAGTTCAGTACAAAACATTGTCTTCTTCATATTTATCTATATTCAGTGACATCTTCTTGCATTATTATATGCAGAATTGCCTATCCATGGTAATCATTCCTTTGTTTTGATCATCTGTGGAATGAGTAATGATGAAAGATATTAAGATGAAAAAATAAACACTTCATCCTCAATTCAAATATTGAAAAAGTTAATGTACTTTTTTACAGTCCTGTGCAAAATATATATGAAAAAGAAAAGCATTTATGTTTTCATCTAGCCTTTTAAATGGAAACTTGTAACAAAAGATTCTCGCTGGGGCTATCATCAAAAAACAGATTTGTGTTCCAGAGGCAACAAGTTAGGAAGTTGGGACATACTTCATAATTCCCATTCTCCTGTTCCACAAACACATTCCTAAATAGCAATATATGCTGACACCTTATTTAAAAAAATAGGTGAGCTTAGCCCCTGATGAAGAGGAGTGCAAGGTGCAGTCCAGATTTATTGACATTTCAGCTGTCCTTATGAAGTTTTCACATTCCTCCAAATAATTACAGTTTAGTATAGAATAGGTAGACAGATAACTCCATCCTGAATACCTTTTATCTACAAAGGAAAATCTGTCTTCAAAACATTCATGAAAATAAAATTAATTGTATATACATTCCAAAAAAGCAAATGAAGAAGGCAGAAGTGGCTGTGTGGAAATGCTCATCATTTAGACATGAACAGGACAAAGAATCAGCCAAGTATGTAACGAGAAATATTTACCAGATTCCCAGCACATCTACCCACATACATCGTTTTTTCTTTGCTTCCTTTTCACTGCTGGTTGTGTAGACAGCACTTTGTGCCAACATAAAAACCCATCACAGCCAACTCTGTGCCTGCTCAGAAAAGTGAATGCACCCATGCAGCACAGGGCAGCATGGGGCTCACTGCTGCTCCCCACTGATTTTTTAGTCGAGTTGCCTCACCCTTTGCAGGTAAATGAGAACAGAGGGTTGTACCCTCTTAGTTGTACTTGGGTGCTCTTCTGTCTGCTGCATAATCCCTATGTTGGCTCCAGCTGCCACAGCCTACTCTGAGGACCAGCTCCCATACCTGTAAATCTTGCCTAGGAGTTGCCAAGCACCTACAGAGCCTTCCCCACCTCTAAACCACACCACCTAAAATCACAGCACTGAAAGAGTCAAGACAATTTTTTCTCTGGCTTAGAAACATATTGCCAGTTAAACAATGGAACAATTGAGAGTGCTAATTTCAGAACTAATAGTTATTTGTTTGAGTACAGAGTTAAAAAAAAATGCTACTAGGAATGACACATGATACGGAACAACTTTCAAGCTATTTTAGATTTCTGCATGTAGGAGAATGTATAAACCTAATAGCCAAGAGTGAGCATAAAATAGCAACAGACTGATCTGTGCAAACTTTGGAGATGGGTGCTGTCCTGCCCCAGCCCTCCTCACAGCTGGCCTGTTTCAGGATGAAATCAGTTTAATGGATTTCAAACTAGTACCCAATTCTCCTCAAACATCCGTAGAACAAAGCTGAACATCAGCACTGGTATCACTGACATCTTCCTCAGGAATGCCAGCCCAGAAGCCATTTACCTGGGTGGGCCAAGAAGAAAGCAACAAACTTTTTATCTCTGGAGGTGGCTCCCACAGCACAGGGTCAAGAAGAGTTGGGGGAAATAATTTTTGGTAGGACACTTGGAGCTGATGAGGGAAGGGATGCTCAGTGGGATGGATGCAGATGATAGCCCAGTTGCATGACTGCTGTCAGCCTCACCCAAAACAACCAGGAGCACCCAGAGAGGAAACTGAGTGGCTGTCCAGCCAGTGATTTTCCTGTGTGCACACAAGAAGCTTTTTCATCACTCACTAGCAATGTTAAGACTTCTCCTGTTGATTGATTCTGCTCCATATTATGTTCACCCTGACAAAGCAGTTTTACTAGCCAGAAGCTATCCACATCTTGCTCTAATAAATGCTACCTATTAATTTATTTCTATTTATTAAACCTCTTCTAGCAACATTAGAGGTTATTTTAAGACTTGGAAATTAAAAAAAAAAAAAAAAAAAAAAAGCAGTCATTCAGTCATATAGGGGTATAGGGGAATGTCAGTAAACTGAGCTCAGCTAAGGAAACCAGCAGTTTGTCTGGAAAGCTCATTCTAGGTCCTTCTACTGCTTCTTGACTAACAAATCCTGGCCAACATGAAGCACAAGTGTGGAGGCAACTGTCTTATGCAAGTTATGAAATGCTCTTTTAATGCTCTCTCTTTACAGTGACAAGAAATCATCAAATGACCTTAGTTTTTTCTCATAAACATGAAGCACCTACAACATAAAAGCCTATCAGATTAGACTTGCTAATCATCCAGCCTGACTGCAGCAACTGTGAAGGGAAGAGGGGATAACAAACATCTCAAACAATTTTATCCGTTGCACAGATTGTTCTCTATTATAGTACCTGGAGGACATAACAAATGAAAAAACTGGAATTTGACATAAAATGTACACAATTAAAACCTAAAACTCAGCAGGAATGGATAGGAGATGTTTGACTAGAACATATACTTGACTGCTATGTGGTGCAGCTCTTGGGTCTGTTTCAGCTTGAGGGCAAAGACTTAGCTATGGGCGTCTGTTTATTTGAAAGATGTCAAACTGTCAATCAATTTTATGGAACAAAATGTATTCTGAATGGAAAGTATTTCAGAATAACCAACATGCTGCAAATTTTTTATATATATTTATATAATTAAAAAGTTATTTATAAATGTATCCTCATTATTTGCACATCTAGTCTGGCTTCAGCTCTTCACTGTCTTTATTCTCAAGTGGTATCTTGAAGGAGAATTTAAAAAGTTAAAAGATTCACAACGAGTTTTGGCAAGATAAAAACTTCTGTACAAAGCTGACCTGATTCTGGAAAAAGTGAAATGTGAACACAGCATGGTATAATTTGTTATCATGCAGTAATTCTAACGACATCTGCTTCTTTCTTTGCCTCACTGGCTTGCACAGTATAAAAAGCAGACGGCATTAGATGCTGGTCAGTCAGGAAGGATATCAGCTGATTATGATCCACATTTCCAGTTTGACTATTTTAGGTGTATTCATGACAGAATTTTATAGTAACCATCTTCAAAAAAGTTATCAATATCAACGTTAAAATACTTCCAAGATGTACCCAAAAGAGTAACCTGAAACCAGACATCATACAAAGGATTAATTTTGTATCAGACTCAGGGATTTCTTTTTCACTGTGATTTCACACTTCGATTTTGTTTGGTGTTTCCTCATCTGATTTCCATGCATGAGTGCAACACATTCAAGAAAAAAGTTTGATTGCACCTTTCTCACTGGAAACCTGCTCTAGAAAGCTCATGCTCAGAAATCCATGCAATATGAAGGGACCATGGAAAGCATCATACAGTATCACTAGCAGAAGGGTTATAATTAATTTCTCATTAATTCGCTCCTTTCCTTATAATTACATTGATCTATCAGCCAGGAAGACAGTGGCTCTACAATCAGTAGGTCTATGCCCAAAAAGCAACAGAATTAGGCCAAATACAACAGTAAAAGGGTAGACAAAATTACATTAAATAGGTACAATTATAATTAAGGACTGAAAGACACAATTGCAAAATTCTCATCTCTGACCTATGTTGCTGATGAAAGCACAGCGTGTACCTGTACTGCAAAATTTCTGAATGGGTGATATAAATGAATGGCCAGTGACTTTCATAGATCTCCCCTGTGCAAATAAAGCCCAGAACCTAAATAGCAATGACACATCTGTAAAGAAAGAGAAACCATCTAAATCCAGCTTGAAGAGAAATGTTAAGTTAGAACATGATGAAGCAATAAATTCAGGTACAATCCACGTACTTGAGTTAAAAAATAAAATCCCCAAAATGATAATCAACAGCTCTGATACCCAGGGGCTATGCTGAGCACCAGCACGGCCTGAATGCTGCAGGAAACAGTTTGCTGGATCAGGTGCTTTGACACAGTCCAGCAGGATTTACCTCCTATTTTTCAACCCAATTACATCTTACCCTATACAATATACAGACAGACCCAACAGCAGCCTAGACCTGCCCACTCCTGTATGCACCGTTAAGAAAGAGAAAAGTATTTGTATTCTAGTACACTACAGAACTCTTCTAATTGAATGTGAAGAGATACAATATGGAAATTGTAGTTATAGTAACTCCAGCTGCTGGACAAAATGTGAACAGCCACCATGGACTCTCAATCCCAGTTTAAGAGAGCTTTCCAAAATTCCTCACCAAGACTGATAAACAGACAGTTCTGCAATGAGACTTAAGTATATTTTCCTTAAAATATATATTTTTTCATTTGGGGTTTGTTTTGGCTTTTTAAGAAAATCATTATTTTTACATTTTGTGCATTAATTGGAATAATACTAAATATAACTATGTTATGTGCTCAGCAACAGCAGTTATGATGCTGAAACAATAAATCTTTTATGCAAGTATCTTGTAATATCTGAAATTACTGTAAGATACATACTATGTTTAAAATGTAACATAGGGATAGTCACAGAATTATAGAATGGTCTGGGTTGGAAGGGATCTAGTCCAACCCCCAATAGCCCTACAGCTGTTCAAGCCTTGAAATCTGACAAGGAGAAGGCAGAAGAGGAAAATGTCACTTTCAGGAAGAATTTGAAGGATTTACATTTAGTTGGAATGAATTTTCTACTAACACTGGAACATCAATCATGGCTCCCACTTTGAAATGATCTCATTATTGTTGATACATTGTTTACACAGGTATTAAAAACAGGTTTATTTAATTTTTCAAGTGTAGTACTCCTGCTGTTTTGTTGTGGGGTTTTTTCCTCCTCCCCAAAGACCTCCATAAAAAGAATTAGATACCTCTTTTATCATTAGATACAAAAATAAGTCTCACAAATCTATTGATAAGTGCTGTTGCTGAAACAATTTAAAGAATAGGAAAGAAACTGTGGTCCACTGTAATCCACACCTTCATTCAAATGAAGGATTCTCATTCCTGTCATTACATTCCATAAGCCCTGATGATTATAAAATATGAGTTCTAAACTGCTCTTGTTAACATTAGGCTGAACCAAATCGATAAATTCAACCTTAGATTAACTAGCACCAAAAGAGAGCCTGTATCTTAAACTGTGCAGGCATTGGTCTTTGTGTTCAATATTTCTTTTAAAAACATTTAAAAGTCTAAGGAAAAGGAAAGACTTTTCACTGAGAAATACAGGATGTTACTATACAAATGACACTGAAAACCTGTCCAGTTTTCATATGCTTCTCTGAGAAAGTGCCAGAGGTATTGAAAACTCATTGCACAACCCCACCTGCTGCTGAAAGAGAGCCAGCGTTGAAAAGGATCTATTTTTAGAGGGATGCTAAAGGTCAGCTAGCTGAGGCCTTTAGTCTTGCAACGTCATCCACACCTTAAGCTTTAAGATGCTTTTGAGCAAGGCATTTGCTATACACAGTAGCATTTTTTTTCCAGACATTATATATTTGCAAGTTCACCTTCAGTAAACAGTGCCAGAAGTGCTCTCAGGAAAAAGAAACGACACAAACTTGTGCAGGAATTAGAAAACTGCTGTACAATATAATGAAAACCTTTGAAATGCTGTCATGATCCTGTTCCCATGAGAACAAGAAGACTCAGAGGATGGCTTTTCAGGAAAACATTTTTAGGTTCTTGAAGAGCCACTGAAAAGTCATATAGCCTATGGGATGCCATAGAACTGGGGGTGAAAAAAACCTCCTTTTGTGTGTACACAGTGATAGAGCATCACACTACATACCTGCACATCCAAAACACTCTTCAAGAAGAAGTAAATTAGATTAAAATCACACATCTGCGTGGGATCAGGAATTACTCTGCCTCAACCTGGCCACACAAGTGACACTCACCAAAGCCCCAGTGCCTGCATTTTTCTGGCTCTGAGCAGCACAGGGATTTCAAGTAAGTATAGAGAGTCTAGGACTTGCTAAGCCATCTCATCAGGAAAATGATGGCTGGCACAAAGCATCTCCTCTGGCAAAACAGAGCAGATGCAGGAAGACCACATAAAGAGAGACACTATCCACTTACTAGGAAGCGAGTGGGATGTTTGGCTGAACAGTTTCAAAGGCTGAATTCAACCTTAGGGAAGCAAAGTACAGCATGAAATGGAAGGGGTACCTACTGTGCTGCACACCCAGGCAAGGCAAGAGTCAATGTGTGGAAGACAGATGTGGAGCTACAGAGAAAAGAAATGGCCTCCAGGCCTACACTAACCAAGTCTTCTCTGTATGTCCAGCTCCATCCCCTACAGCTGTGGTATTAAGATGATGTCCTGCCTTGATGTACAGAATAGAGGAATTATACCTTACATATGGATGCACTATTTAACCCCTTTGCAAGCAAACATTTCAGTACTTTGTCTAAAGTTTCACCCATGGTGTCTGAGTCGAAATTAAGCAACTCCTAATCTCCCCAGAATGGGATTTCCTGGAGGGAGGGAACAGCTCACAGAGTCGCAAGAATCATCTTCCTCCAGTACCAGCAGGTCTCCCCTTTCACCCTATAGGTGTGAACCCTCTCTGGTGTTCCTGCAGACATCACACTGGGGAGCTGGTGTTCAATGAGGAACAGCACTTCAGAGGAAGCCAACAAGTACTCCCCACAAGAAAACTATCCTGGCTTCTCTTCTGGATGTGTTTGCTACATGGAATGTAAACGCAACAAAATAAATCTCAGGTATTTCTACTACCAGTATCCAAGTCTTTGGCTGAACAAGGAATGATCGCAGTCCTACCACAGTGAATAAGATGAACAACAGCACACAAGGTCCCTACTGACACACAGTTGTGAGCTCAGAGATAAAATAGATCATTGCAGCATAAGTCAATGCAGATTTGTAGCTGGATGTATACACAGAAGGGATGATAGAATGACGGGGACTGATTTTCTGCTCAAATTTGCAAAATAAACTTGTATAGGAACATTGTAGAGAATCAGAACTTTGTGAATTTTAACAGCTTTGTAGAAAGGGAGAAAGAACAGCAGAAGAAAATGGACGAATGGAAGAAACAAAGAGCAAACTTTGCAGACTGACACCGCTCATCCAGGAGCCTTTTCATCTGGAGTGCTACCAGTGCTGCTGTACTGGCACCAGTCAGAGGATCCAACTCATCCTCCTTCCTTCCAGAGTCCATACACCTAACAGGAGCACTGAGGATGCTAGATGTGCTTTTAAATGACTGGTTTATTAGGTGGTCTAAGTACAGAGGGAAGACCTATATTGAAGTCAAGAGATCCGTAGTGCCTACTTCTTTCTGCCATGCCTTCAAAGACCAATGAGCCCAACAATAAAATGCTCATTTTCACTTCTTAACTCCTCTCACACGGTGTTCAAACTATATAATGCAGAAAGCAGGGGCAGTGAACTGCAATGAATCTTAAATACTTTCAGTGGCCCTGGAAAGAAAAGCAATGGTTTCCTGTACTCTCTTTTTAGGAAGATGTGGAAAGGAAAAGGGAAAAAAGAACCAAAGAAGATGTGTTTTGCCATGCAGCACTTCTTGCTTCATTGTTATTTTTTAAATTTGTCACTGCCCAGGGCACGTGGGTTTATACTAAGTGAAGAAGTGGAGACACAAGTTACAAGTTGTTGGTTTGGTTTTTTTTTCTGTCCCACATTCCCACAGGTTACAGTCACTGGTGTGCCACAGCTTTCTCCTCCACTATTCAGAATGGCCCTTCCTACTCTTCTATTGCACTACATTCTGTTTCATCAGAAGCTGGGCTGCTAGTTCCTCTGCAGCTCAGATCCCAGATGTAAAAAACATCCACCACCATCAGAATGATTTACAAAAAGCACTCGTCCTCCAGATCCTCAACACAGACAATGGGCTTCTTGTCTCCACTTTTATGACAGGTAGCAAATGAAGTAATGAAGTAGAAACGAAGTAATAAACTGAAGACAAATCATTCATCTTGGGAAGGTCTGCACTGGACCAATTAAAATAATGTCTCAGACACACTGCAATAACATATTGTACCTATGGGAAGAGGCTACTAGTGTGAGCAAACCCTGAAATTGCTATTTTCTCCAATTATATCCCCAGAGATTTCTGGCTCAAGGATAATAAAAGATTAGCAGATCAAAATATATTTTAAAAATTAGTCTCTATATTTTTTCCAATAAGCTATTAAAGGTGATGATCGTAACAAATCTCTTCCTACAAACTGGTCCTCACCCAAGAAGCTCACATAAGTCAAGATAAACACCAGCTATGGTGAGGATTGCTGAGGATGAGGGGGGTTTGCAGACCTGGGTGCAGGTGGCACAGCTCCAGTCCGTGTTACAAGCCCACGGACTGCCCTATGGGAGGCAAGAGCTTTTCTGAGGGAGGTAAAAAAGCTGTACCCTGCACTCCTGTTAACACCAGAGGTCATGAAAGCTCCCACTTAGCTCTCTCCCTGGTTGCATTTGATGTCATGGAGCCTGGCAGCTCTCCCCTCCCTACTCATATCAGGGCTGCACCCACCAGTACTGCTTCGTTTAGCCTCAGGGCTGTGTGTTTAAATAGCAGCATCCACCATTATAATACAAAGAAGCAAATCACTTCCAGGATGTAAATCCTTAGCGCTCCTCAATATAAACCCACCATGTTGCTCCATCCTTTGTCATGTCCTCAGCAGCATTTTCCTCCAGAGCTAAATCACAGGCATAAAAATGCTCACGGCCAGAGTGATTTACAGAGCTGTGATACAAACAGCAGCCTCTGTCTCTCCTGCTGTGGCAGGCAGCACAGGGGAGATGCCAGAGATCAGAGCGTGAAGACAGTTGTTGAAGAGGCAAGCTAGGGATGCTGGAAAAAAACAACAAGAGTTCATCCAGCCCCTCACTCAAAGTGCCCGTCTAGTCCTGTAAATGTCCTGGCTGCATTTCAGAGTGGTGGCTGCTCCCCAGCTACAGGAATATGGGCATCTCCTACCACAGATTTTCCTCTATACAGTCAGTCTTGCCTCACAAGAGATGCTCCCTGGTCTCTGGATTCTCCCGTGTGCCTATGTAAATCAATCAAAAGCTAGGTAAGAATTTTGCTTTCTCTCATCTAGTGTCCTAGACTAAAAATAGCACCCATTCCCTTCACATCTATTGATTTTCAAACCCTCCTAACACTAGCATCTAATTATAGTGTATCACTGCTCATTACAATTACATGCCATTCACTGTTTGGATGGCCAGTGGATATTCCTTTGATATTCCATATAAACTCTCCATCAATACCACACATGGTTTTGTCTCAAAGATCTTAGCAAAAAGACTTTAAAAGTTGTGATGTTTGGTGTTTTTTTCTCCTTTTTCTCACCATTTCTGACCGCTTCAAAAGTTTACAACAAAATTTGGTGTCAAAACCAATGAACAAGAGTTGAACATTGGGAAGATTGTAAAATATGGAAAATCCACTGTGACAGAATGAACTGAAGCATGATCACAGGCTATCAGACAAATCTGGATCACTTGAATGGACTGGCACAGCTTAAAGGGGTTTTTCTTTCATTTATAATTAACCACTTGGCTGTCACATCACTGTATCCATGCACTCTGGTTGTGAATGTTTACGCCAAAATCTCTGTAGAAGACACAGAGACTCTGAGCAAGAAAAGGTGAGAAGAATAGTAAGTTATATATGTACACCAGTGAGATGCTAAGTTTAGCATCACGAAAGCAGCCAGAGAAAAAGGAACACCATTAACCAGCAAAACAGAGCCCAAGGTAGCTGGCTCTGTGCACTTCCCTGGGTGCCTTCATCCAGCCTACAGAAACATTTTGGGGTGACAAGAGCACACGGAGGTTCTGGGCTGTGCAGTTTGACTTCTGATATGAGGTACAAGGATAAACTCCTGCTAGGAGGAGGTTATTAGATAAAAGTCACAAATGCTCCCCAAAAGCATCAGATGATGCCAACAGTGGTATATGGAACTTGAGAGGGATTTCTGGGGATGTTTTCAAGGAGACAAAAAGCTTCTCATGATCTTAGCAGTGCTCAGAATGGAAATTGCATGAAGAAATACAGCAATGAAGTATGGAACTCTGGGTTAAACATCAAACAAATTAATTCAAGCAAATTAAATACAGACTATCTGCTTTTCATACAGCTGCTTCTGTCAATAAACGTACCCCAAGTAATTTTACAGAATGCCAGAATAACTGAGGTTGGAAGGGACCTCTGGAAATAAGCTATCACAAGCCCGCACTCATGGGCCCAGACAGATGAAGTCACACAAATTTATATATTCAGCTCCTCAGCTAATCCTCTATCAGAAAGCTGTTTCACAGGGGGTAGCGGCAAGCTCAGGGTGTGTGTAATTTATTTCTTTGAAATGCTGAAAATGTGGCTGTGAAGATTGAACCTTCTAATAAAGCCAGTGAAATGTCCACTGCTTCACAAGTGCAGCAAGTGCATTTGTATCTCAGACAGCTCTTGAAAAGAACAGCTGTACAAATGTAGTTTCTCTGAACTTGATGCCACACGGGTATCTGCAATGGCATGTACCCCAGGTACTACTACTTCTTCCTGTTGAGAATATTCTCCTAAGTGTAACTCAGTGCATCACTGCATTCATGGGCCAAAAATGTGTGCACCAAATCTTCACACACACACCCAGGCAGCTAAACACAACTTTGGAGAGCCAGAGACCAATGCCACTGGATTGAGAGCCACAAATGGGCACACATTCATTTTGGAGATTTCCCAACATCACGGAGAGTCTGTCCCTCACCAACTGCACCACAGGGAATGCAGAGGCTCTCCTGGTGTATTGCCAGACCCCAAAACTGTCCCCAGGCTCCCTTCTCCAGCAGTTAATGGTAAGAGGGGGCACGGTGTGGCAGTGTGTCACCTGTGCTCACTGAGGACTCACAAGAACAGCTGGTTATTTGGACCAGTTTTGTCTCACGTTGTCATGTACCTGTCATGTCCTTGAAGGCTGTCAAGGAAGAAGCCATCAGCTTCACCCAGGAGGACATTCACACTATCATCAGGTGTCTGTAGGACAGAAGTCTGAGTAGAGACTCCACACTTCACCCACCATGCTGTGAGACATCAGGCTTTGTTAGTCCCACTGCTGCTATGAGTTTCTACAGCCCTTAGCTGAATGGGAAGAGTAACAAACAACACAGGAGTCTGCTCACTCCTGGACCTTCATTTTGCCTTCTGGCAGCTCTGAAGGATTACTGATTTTGCAATAGTTGCCAGCACCAATAGAACCAACCCGTGGGTTTACTGTTTTAGCTGTAATAAGAAGGTTTAAAAGAAAGTCTTTCTTCACTGACAACCTGCTTCAGCTTTGCCAGCAGGCATGAACCAAAACAGAATCACAGTACCCTAGCCTGACTTCAAAGGATATGAACGTTTAAATTTTTTGCAGCTTTTGCTTCAGTGTCCATTGTACTGCAAATACAGCCCCAGGCCCCTAAAATCTCTTTCATCAGTCATTTAACATTCTTTTTTTTTTAAAAAAAAAAAAATAAATGACAATACAAAGAGGATGAGATGCATTACCAGCAACAGCAGACCCAGCATGACCTTGTTTATTTTCCAGAGCTTGCCCAGCCTATGGACACAGAGGTTTCTCCACAGGCAGGAGACTGAGCAGGGCCCAGCAGAGCTGGAGGACATGATTCTCCTGGACTCCCCAGCACTGTTTTCCCAGACAGACCCCAGCTCCAAAGGCCAATGTGCACCAGCAGAGGGGAGGCAACATATTATTTCCTTTTGCTCTATGGCATAGCAGAGGACTAGAGATCAAATCTAGGATTTAATGCAATGATGTAAGTGAGGAAATTAGTAAATGACTCAGCATACGCAGACCAGCAGGCCCCCTATTAAACCAGCTAAGTACATTATCTTGGTGGAGATCAGAGTTTTTTCCCTTAAGATAATTGTCTGTGTGTAACTTCTGCAACTTGTCATATCCTAGTGCAGACTTGGGCTCCGATTCTGCAAGGTACCTTTGCTCCACTGACATCCATGGGAAGCAGCATGCCCCAGCCTTCAAAAGGAGGAGGTCCTGAGCATCCTCAGACTCAAAAGTCTCAGTGAAAAAGGAAGGATAAAGAAGACATTACCAGACCAATAGCACTCCCTGTGCCCACAGATAACCTTTTATTTGCTACTACTCATGGAGGAAAGAAATGGTTCCACCTGTGAATGGCCTGAACCACAGGCTCTAATTAACACTGTCTCTCCTGTTGTCTCAAGTCTCAGTCCATCTTTTTGCTGTGCCTGTTTCATAACCAGCAGAACATCAGCCAGTCCAGGCAGCAGCACTTGCTGGAGCTTATCCAGCATGGGGACTCCACCAAGTGATACAGCCACCATCAGCTAAGCTCAGGACAAAGAGAAAGGAAGCAACTAAAAATCTCTTATCCATCATTACCTAGTTAGGAAGTAACATAATAAATCAGGTATTTGTGTTAACTTCTCAGGATTTTTCCTCCAATTTAGTCCGTGTAAAATATCTTGGCGATAGTGACTGAAGCATCCACGATGCTTTGGATCCAACAACCTCTTTCTGACTTCCAGGCACTGAACAGGTTTCAGCCTGTTTACCATACCCAAAAAAACAATGCTGACAATTAAACATTATCCACTTTAACCAAGTGGCTGACATTTTAGACAGATTCAGTGCTGGCCATGAGGCTTCATCGATTTAAAAGGGCAGACATTTTCCAAGGGCTGCGAAAATATGTGATCCATGCAAAAGAGAAAAGAAGGACATGCTTCCCAGTGAAAGAAATGCTCCTCTGTCATCTGCCACACAGCCTGGCAACCTCTCACCTGTGGAAGACAAGAGAGGTGTGAACAGCCATTAGGCAATCAGAGAACATGCTGCATCCCTGTGCCTCTCATCTCAAAGGTACTGGCCATGCTTTGATGCTCTCTAAAATCCTGAAACCTCTCTTATTTCAGCCAACGGGCATTTTGCTATCAGATGCTGCCCAAATACCACCTGGCTGACCCCTGGCCAGTCATGCCAGTAGTGATGGGAGCACACAGCTGAACTGTGAAAGCATGACTAGAAACAGAGCCAACATCACAAGACAGGAAAAGCCCATCAAAAGAGTGCTATGGGGTTTGCACTAATGCTGCAAAGGAAATGATGTAACTGCTCTGTGTGTTTGAGAGCACAGACTGAGTATTGCCTTCTGTCTTGGGATGAAAAGCTAACAGCATTATAACCATTGCCAGTTTGAAAAGTGTAAACCAGATTTCTAGTCAGACAAAAATTCTATTTAATTTTGACCATATTAAAAAAAAAAAACAACCCACAACCAGAAAAACAACCAAACAACACAAAACAAAATGCTGAAAACTGTAGGGCTGGTTTGATTCAAGAGGACCAAAAATGCAGAAGAGGCTACATTCATCTCACCCGCCTTTGCTTTTTGGGTTTGTTTTTACTTTCATCTCTTTTCTAGAAATGTAGGCCCTTTTCCAGGGCTTTTTTCACCCACACTTCATTTGCTCTATCAATCATTTGTCTTCTCAATCAATTCCACCTACTGTCACCTTGAGCCTCAAAGGCAGATGACAGGAATATTATATATTTTGAAAAGTACCTTTTTGTTTTCTGTAGACCCCATCTAGCTCCCCTAACACTGCTTCCAGCTGGTCCTTGGCTAAACTCTAATCCTTCACCACACGATGCTGTTCCTCAGCCCAAAGCTCCGGAGAGCTGGTGTCCCTTATCTGAGGCACATGTGAGATTTGTTGCAGATATTTGATGCTGCTTGGCTGGGACCAGCTTCTGGAGAACTGCATGTTACTGAATACTAGACCTACAGTCCTCCACGGATCTGCTGGGTCAGGCTACAGAACTATCACAGGCTATGTGGATGGCTTGACATTTTCAAACATCTGTTGTTCACTAGTAAAAGGTTCCAGTAAGGGTAAAGCTGCGTTCTCAAAATCTGTATTGATTATATGGTGATGTTCATTTCAAAACAGCAGTTATCTGATCGCTTCTGCTCTTCCATTTCCTCTGTGGATAATTCCCCATTAAGATATTTAAATTTGAAAAAAACCCACAGCCCTGCAAACGGCTGCAGAATGCAAATAGTCAGCAGAAGGAGGGAGCCACACGTTGTTGATAGTTATTTTACAAGCACTGCTCATGAAAGCAGCATTTTACAGATGCCTGAAATCCCCTATCCCATCTTTTGCTTTTGGCATATGGCAAGACAACCTGCAAGGCAAATACAGCCCTCCTCCATCTCAACAGATGCAGTTATCACATTTCCTGCCTTGCCCTTTGTATTTTATTAACGTGGCAAGCTCCACACCTGTCCCAATTGCAAAAAGCAGAACAAGACCTCCCTCCAGCAGAACAAAACCATTTCCAAGGGATCCTTGCCACACGCACTGAATCCCAGGTAGGGCTGTGGCTGCCAGCTCGGTGGCAGCTGTTGATAAGGCACTTTTCTGAACAGTGACAAAGTGCTCTCCCACAGCAAGATGGGAACATGCTGGTGAGAGGCTTTGCTATCTTCTGGCCTTCATCCAGGATGTGCCCATTTACTGCCCTGCTGGAGGTCTCTGCTGTGCACAGGTCTGCCTGTTACAGAACGGTGAAATATTACGCTGATGCAGAGGATATTGAGAGAAAATTAATATGCTGGCATTCAAATTTCATGTAAAAACACCTCATCACAACATGCTGCTCAGCAACACTGCAGGGGTTAAGATTTTAACTGCATGTTTTCAAGGAGGGAACTTACTGAGTACTTTGATTAAACACAGTCCAATGTTTGCTAACTCACCACACCTTAACATTTCCACGAGGCCACAGAGGAGCACATCTTTAATCCAAACTGTTCAGTAACAACACCACTCTGCATACTATTCAGAGCATTTAAACTTTCTCCTGATTTCCCTTATGAGATTAATGGAAGTTTCAAGTAATTCACAAAATTGAGAGGAGCTGATGCTCTGTGGCTGTGCTAGGAATTAAGTTATTGTAAACTGTGGTGCAGTGTGTGTGCTGACTTCTGCCTGATAAAGAGAAAAATTCAACACATTTAGTATTAGCAAATATAAATATATTAAGAGTTTGTGAACATCCCTCATAGGAAAGAGGCTATAGACTTCTACGTAGCATTAAAAATGTGCTAAGGGTCACAAACTCCTCCTGAACAAGGTTCAGTAACAACCCTAGAAGTTAAAATTGAACCTGATATGATAGAAACTGAAGGCAGTATAATATTCTGAGAAAGTTACAACTTTCCCCTCTTGCACGTCAGAAGTTACAACCATTGCATTTCAGTCAAGAAGCACTGGTGATTTATATTCACTGAAGATGAAAGCCAAAGACAAGCCCACTGTAAGCCTTTTTCTGTTTCAACTTATGCAAAAGCCAAATTCAACTTCAATCAGCCCGGGACTGGCAAACTTGCTCCATCAGCTCTCAGCACAGTTCAGCTTCAAACTATCTTTTGGGTTTTGCTCTCATCCTATTAATTGGTATTGGCATAAGTCTATGAGTTTCATTTCTTGTTCTGATTGTCCAGTTTTAATATTTGTCACAAAAACATTTACTAGAATTGGTAGACCAAGCTTTAGATATGTAGATTAGATTTAGATCTAATTAGAAGCTATTTAGATATAGACAGCATGACTATAATAAAACTCTGAAATTTTTATTTTAATCTTTTTGCATTAAGTTAAAAGTCACAGACTTACAGGAAGATACAAAGTAAATTCCAACATAACAATCAGGCAACATAAGAAATTAACAGATAAAGGCAGAATCACACAGAGCAGCAGCAGCAAATTACAGATCCCACTATAAAGGCAATATCCCTTTTTCTGTGCATCTTCAAATCTATTTGCCCATCACCTTAAATCTAACCATTTAGATGAACTCATGCCAGTATCTACAGAGAACAAAATCTTTTGCTGGCTTTTCTTTTGCCCCAGTGCTCACACCTGAACTAGGGTTTTCTTTCATTGGATCAAAAAAACATTTCAAGCAATACTTCTTCTGTCTTAAAAATAAACTCCTTAACTTCATTGTATTAGCATTTTGCTCACTTTCTTTCAGCAACTCAGCCACTGAAAAAAGAAATGCAGGATCAAGCGAGCAGTTATCTTTCCACCAGCCATTCAGTCAGAGATACACCTCAGCCTGGAAACCACCACACAGGTAACACGATTTCAGGATTTTTGTACTCTGTGTCTGAACTCCTTAAAATATTTACAAAGGCAGCTCTTGCACATAAGGGAGCTACAGTGAGTCACCAGACCATAATAATCAGCCCGGCAAGAGTCATCTATCCATGCAGAGACATGTTCACTCTAGAGATGTGGAAGTGAAGCACAGGACCCAGTAGAAAGAAGTGGTCCTCACTCAACATAAAAATTCATTTCATACCCTGCACTATTTGTACACTGAATATGTAAACATTTCTTCACAAGTTTTCAAATTTCCAGAGACCAAGGTAATGCTGACAAAGACAAAAAAACCACAAATCCACTGTACACTTTACTTCTTCTAATACATAACATTTTAAGATATACTTTCCTTAATCTAAAGCTGGGCTCTCCCAAGCAGTAATATGCACAAAAATAACAGCTCATGAGTCTGAATGAATTCTTTATTGAGTTATACAAGATTGCTTGAGGCTTTGCTCTCAACTTCCTACATCTAACCTCAGGAAATTCCCACACCAGCTTAACAATAAATTGAGTTCTTTGTCACACTTAATGAAGGGAACGGCCACAGAGTTAATTCCTGCCTGCTTGGCCCACAGCCAGTACAAAGCAAAGAGAAATTTGGGGGCATCAGCATTTAAGCTGAATTTCACACAGTTGCCACCACTGTATATTTAAACAGAAGCAGCTCAGAGGTTTATTAAGAAGGGAACACCTTGATCAGCTACACAGAGTTTCATGGATTCTGAGTATTTCCAGAAAGCCCAAGAAAGCAGCTACAGGAGTACATGGCCCTCTTAGTGCTTCAGGAAAATGAAAGAGAGAGAAAAACTCTCAGGAAATCTCACCAAGGCTATATCTAACTTGTTTGTGGAGTGGAAGTATCAATGACTAAACCCCAAATGCCAAAATTTCTGCAAGACTCAAGAATATTGAAATGTTTTTCCATAAGCTGTAGGGTCTAAAAGAACAAAAGTATCATCCATAGCTGCCCCGTGGGCACCCAGGGCTTGGAAGACACAGATGCCTGCCCTATAAGGCTTAAAATATAAAAAACATCAATAACTTTCAAAACCTACCAGGTGATCTAACAACATTATACAGGCAAATTTTTAAAAGTGAAAGAAGAAAAAAGTAGGAAGCAGTATTTTAAATAAATAACCAGCAAAGTAGGTGAATGGCTCTAATCCATTTTCCTGTTCACAATACTACTCACTAGATGGTTCACCTCACAGCACAGGCTTTATGGTTTCTCCTCCTCAAATGACTCCCAGATAAAATTAGTCAGGTGATTTGCAGGATATATTGATTAGAGAGGATTTAGCTAGGGCAACATAAAACACATCCAGCTTTATCTTTCAGTGAAAATGAAAGAGAAGAAAGAAAGCCTGCAAACTATTATCACTGTATGTGAGTTAAGCTTTATTAATGATTGAATTAATTAACTACATGGAAAATGCCAGATAAGAGTTAAAAGAATGCATTTTCACTCTTACAAAAAAAAAAAAAAAAAAAAAAAAAAAAAAAAAAAAAAAAGGCAGATAAGAGAAAAAAGCAATACAAACAAAACAACTCTCCACTATTTGTTCATTTCTTAAATGTGGGTAGCAGGGTGAATTTTCACCTGAACATCCTTGAGAAACCCTGGAATGAGATGCTCAATTTTCTCCTCCAATTCACTTTTTTTTTTTTCTGATGTATCGAACATACTCAGCTTCCTTCTCTTAGACCCCAGGCAACATGAACTTTCCAGACTTTTTCCCACCAAACACTAGTTTCATCAGGATTAACTTCCAAGCACTGTGCTATGCACAGACTGAAGAAATCAGGGATTTTTCTGACATAGGAAAACAGAATTTATAACTCCCTCAGCTGGGTGTGGGCTCTCCCAAGGGCTCCAGCTTTTCATGACACCTTCAAAGGAGTGTCCTGGCAGTAGCCAGTACTCTGTTTAATCTTTAGACTAACATCTCTTTCATTTTACAGATTTTGTGAGACTATATGTGTGGTTTGATCTATAGTAAAAATCAAAATCCACCAATCCAAGCATAGTGGTTAAAACACATTGCTCCCTGTAAAGGGACCAAGCCTGAGCCTACAGGTGCATGTGACTATAATGGAATTGTCCACGATGCTTGCATGGAAAGAAAAATAATAAATTACTGGGTGTGATTTAATACCTTAATCTTTACACTGACACATACTTGTACTCCCTCAAGCAGTACCACTGATAGCAAAGCATTCATCAAAATACACAGTAGTTCACAGTCTGTGCCTAGCAGCATTTCAAAGTATAATTTTGTGTGAAATGACTGTTAACTTGAGTTTCCTCCAGAAGACTTCGAGCACAATTTGTGCTTCACAGTCCCCCTCACTGGATACCTTTGTCTCAGAAAAGCTGCAGAAAATACACAACTCCTGACTGTGCTGCAGAAAGAGAAAAGAAGGTAGGCTCCAGAAGGCCAGCTAGGAAACCCAGGTAGCCAAAGTCTAAAAGCATTTACTCACTTGGTAAGGAGTCCTCTGAGATGGGTTTTTGTGAGATTCACTTTCCCAATGACAGAATACAAAGGAGAAAGGTAAGGAAAAAAAGACTGCCTGTCCAGAAAGCTGTTTTGGTCAAGCTGCCAAGTGGCTTTAGGTAAAAAAAAAAAAAAAAAAAAAAAAGTCCAGCCTGGCAGTGGTGTCAGCAGCACCCTCCTCATCTGAGCCCAGATTCACTCCACAGGTCAGCAGATTCTTTTCAGGGAAGAAGGGGAAGGCATTTAAATTCCCTCAGGCTGAAAAGGGAAATGAGTTCAAATCCACAATCTGAGGTTCATCAGCTCATCCATGAACTACTGGGAAAAAGTGCTATACCCCAGATGTGTTCTTATTTTATAAATCATGCTTCTCTAGCAATTAACTCATTTTAAGAAGATAAAGATGCTTCAGAGATTTTTTATTTTTATTTTTGCTTTGAGTTAAACATATATATTCTAGTCAGAGAGACATGCTGACAAGTTTTCTTTTAGATTCAGAGCATATCTATTTTGTTTTTATGTGCCACTTTAGATCACACAGAGAGCCAAAAAATAAATCCAATTATGCATTCAGCTCTATGCTAAAGTTTCATTTAAAGTCAAATTGGAAAGTATTAACAGACAATGGTGGGGTAGAGCAGTAAAGTGGCAGATTAAAAGATCTGGGAATTCTGCTTAGTGGGCACATTTCTATGCTTTCTTGATGTCTTTGCAGCCCATCCTAAAAGTCCCATCATTGACAAGAAAGTTCTCATGAGAACAAACCAATTACTTGATTGTTGTGTTGCATTTCTGAGAAGGCAAAGACACAAGCTTGCTTTTACCATATCCAAGGGACAAAAAAGAAAACTGGATATGGGCAGCACAGCCACCTCAAGTCCACTTTGTAGTGACTTCTGTGACCCCACTGCCTCAGCAGTACATATGGGAAGGGAAAACTTCACCTTGCAGAAAACCTGTAAAAAACGTGAGATCTTTCTCTTTTGAACAGGAGAGGGGCTTGCTGTTTTTTACATAATGCAAGCCTGTTGTCTTTCCTCCATTTGAATTTAATTAAATACCTCAAGGAGCAAAAAAATCATAACCCTCAGACTCAGTTTTACACCAAGGTCAAGTTGTTTCCCAGGGAGATTAGTTAAGGTTACAAAAGGCTTGCTTTCAAATTCAGCTAAAAAAAACAACCAACCAACCAAAACCAAATATTTTTGTACTTAATCTAACTTCTGACTGTTAACAAGGCAATGGAATTCCTTATTCTGGGCTGTGATTGATTCTGTGGAAAGGCCCAAACTCTAATAACCCTACCAAAGCTTACCTGATGTCAGTGGGAATACTTGTGCAAGCAATCAAGGTGTATGAGCCCACAGGATGTTATCCTTCAGTAAAATGACCCAATTTCTGTTGTTCTATGTTTAATGCAGGCATTCCACTATTTTACAAAAAAAAAATAATGTTCTAGCCTTTAAAAAAACAAAACAAGCCAAAACCAATAAAAAACCCCACATATCCATTGCTTCCCACATCAAGAGTACCAAAATGAAAATCTCATCTTAATCTGTCCTAATTGCTATTTGTTAAGATTTTGTTAATTTAGGTCAGTCAACTGCTTGTAAAATAATAAAAAAAAATAATTGCAAACTTTCTGCATATTCAGCAATTAAACTTCTGTATTGCACCTGGTAGTTTCTCACCTTGCATTCATAAAACAGATTGGGTTTATGGAAGCACAGCATGTGGTGCATAATTACTTCCGAGAAGTCTCTTTTACAGTCCAATAATTTTCAATACTAAAATCACTTTAAAGAAACAGTTTAAAGGAAATTAAAGAACCAATTTGAGCTTTCATGACTTGAATTTTTTTTTTTTAATTGCTATGGTTGTTCACAAGTAACCTGTGCTCCTTTCATTGTAGCATCTCAGGCTGAGAGCACTACCTGATTCCTTTGCAGAGCATTTCATTTAACCTCATACCACTGTGACACTGAAGCCATAATCCTACAATTAGTGAAGGCAACAGGAAACTTATTTTAAATAGCAAGCCAGGACTGAAACCACCTTTCCACCACTGGGAAGCTGGTCACTGGATTGAGCAGAGGCAGAGAACATGTCTGCAAGCTCTGGAATTCTGCTGGTCATGCCAGCTGCTGGTTTTGGTGCAGTACTTCAGAAACAGGGGGAAAAAAAAATCCACAACCAAACCAAACCAAACCACATCCATGAGATTATTTGCATATTCCCTTAATGCTGCCAAAAATTTGAGTGTGCATAATCATATATGTTACTATCAATGGGTATAATTAAGGGGATTTGGAAGGCTTCTTTGGGAGTCCCATTAGCAGTGTTGGTCTCCAAGTCAGTAAGGTCCAAGGAAGTGATTCTGCCCCTGTACTCAGCCCTGGTGAGGCCACACCTCGAGTCCTGTGTCCAGTTCTGGGCCCCTCAGTTCAGGCAGGAGATTGAGGTGCTGGAGCAGGTCCAAAGGAGGGCAACCAGGCTGGTGAAGGGACTGGAGCACAGATCCTATGAGGAGAGGCTGAGGGAGCTGGGGCTGTTCAGCCTGGAGAAGAGGAGGCTCAGGGGAGACCTCATCACTCTCTACAACTCCCTGAAAGGAGGTTGGAGCCAGGGGGGGGTTGGTCTCTTTTCCCAGGCAAGTATCAACAAGACAAGAGGGCATGGTCTTTAGTTGTGCCAGGGGAAGTTTAGGTTGGATATTAGAAAGAATTTCTTTATGGAGAGGGTGATCAGGCATTGGAATGGGCTGCCCAGGGAAGTGGTGGATTCTCTGTCCCTGGAGATATTTAAAAAGAGACTGGATGTGGCACTCAGTGCCATGGGCTGGGAACCGCAGCGGTTGTGGGTCAAGGGTTGGACTTGATGATCTCTGAGGTCCCTTCCAACCCATCCAATTCTATGATTCTATGAAGATTTCTTTTAGCCACTGGCAGAGCTAACAGAGAATGCCCCCAGTGCTCTTTTGTAGTGCTTTGTTGCACACTCCCAACAGTTTCTCTACACAGCTCTCTTACTCAGCTCAGAAAACACATTAGGGATAAGAAAACTGAAGTATTCAGGCTCACAGCTTGCAGATGATGTTACCCTCTCCAAACATAAATGCCCTGACATTGTAATTATTTCTCACTTTCTGCACTTGTGCCAGCATATGCTCAAGCATGTGGATGCACACACACACTCTTCAAGACACCTCATTTCTTTTTTTCTTCCTCCCTAAGCCCTTGCCTCATTCCCATGAGCACTTTTCTACCCTCTCAGTGCTTGTCAAATAGGAAAAAAAGATTACAAAGCTAAGTCACTGGTGGAGGCTCCTAAACATATTGCTGCAATTCAGTCTGCCATGAATATTCAAGAGATGCATCAACTGCTTTGTCAATGCGTTATCTCACCAACTCTGCTCCTGTCCCATTCCCCCCTGCTTTTTGTCCATTCTCCCATCTTCTGTACATCAAAAATCCCTTTGCACTTTCCTCCTTGTTAGCAGGAATACTAATTTACTGCACCCACGTACAACATGCTAAAACCCATTCTGGGCTCTCTCACCAATCCAGTCAAATTCCCTTTTTTGCCTTTAATAATTTGGGAAAACAAAACACACAAAATTCAGTCAATCCCAGTGAATGGAGTTAAAACCAGAAGTTAGCTTCTTTTGCTGCACCTCTTAGCTGAATGAGCTTATCTTTAATCCCACAGAGACCTCTGTGGAACAGAACAAAGTTTCCATAAATCAAAAGCTGAATTGATTACGTGAAAAGACCAGCAACACAAATACAACTGAAAATTATTCCAACAAATCCTCAGCTCAAGGCTTCAGTGGAACTTACTGTGGATGTAAGTTATCCAGCCTAGCCCCAACCCCCTGACACAGAGGAACTCTGTAGAGATGTCATGGAGTTGGCAGAAACATGAAATGAAGACAAGCAGCCCTAGAGCCTAAGAATCAGGTTTTGTAAGCAGTGGGCAGGGGCTCAGTCACACGCCTCAGCGAGTTACCACGTAGCAGCAGAACTCCAATAACAGTCTAAAAGTTTAGCTGCTGGTACCCTGACTTCTCTTAGCACAGGAGTTAAGCTCAAATACATTAAATTGTATTTGCTATGGGCTAAGAGTTCAGATATTGACAGGCAATGTAGATCAGTTGATATAACTCAAAAGCACGTCCAAGTCTATTCTCAAGATAAAATATGAGCAGCACTGACGTGGTTTGGTAGCTCTGGGTATTATCACCATTCACTTGCTCAAAATATCTTGATAGCTCTTTTCTTCTTCATATATTATGGTGATTTCAATCTATACTATGAATTATGATCCTAATTCTGTTAGCAGTAATGCTAATGGCAGACAAACAGCAGTGAACCTACTCTTACTATATACTTTTCAATGTCACTGACTTATTGGTGAATATCAAGGGCTGCTGTCACTACTAAACACTTCATGTTATTCTACAAAAATATCTAGTAGCTCAAAGAAAGTAGTGCAGACTAAGAGAACAGTCATCTTTCTCCTCAAGAACCTAAGGTGGAACATCACTATGATGTCACTCCTTTCACTACTTAATCTTTTCATCCATGTGACATCAATTTCTGCAAAACGAACTAAAACAAACAAAACCAAAGACAAACAGAAAAAACAAACCAAAGGCCTTGTTGTTCTCTAAAAACAAATTCTAGAGGGGGCCTTGATCAGTTTATCCCCTTCCAATTCTTACAAACTTAGTTTTAAAATAATTTAGTTTTGCTCCTTTACTCACAATTTAAGTGAACAAACAAACAAAAAAAACAAAAACCCCAAAACAAATCAGACAACTCAGTATCATAGATCAAGAGAAGTAATCCTGTCACAGTAAGAAAAACCACAAAGCATCAAGGGATTTGATGAGCATGAGAAATCAATTGTGCATCAAGTCAATTGCTGAGGTTTATTTTAAGTCCTTCCCTTCTGATTTATTGCCATCATTGCCACCAATTTGCATAGATAATAGAACAAGACACCCTCTTAAAGTCTTAATCAGGAATTAAAAAGTAATATACTGTTACATCTCTTTCTGCTCATCAGAAAAGCACACAAATTAATACTTAATGTCAGTTTTATTATAGGGATGGTACTGGATTGGAAAGAGGCACTTTAAACTGACTCGTGACATCACCACTAATTTGTTACTGTAATAGCTGCAAATCAAAATCCAGTCAACAAATCCTTCAAGCTTAAACAGGTGGTAAACATGACTGTTACATGAACAGCAAGGGTGAGCTGTATTTCTGAGAGCAGCACATTTATCTTTTCAGTATGGCAAGTATGGCTACAACTGCAATATTCTTTTGATGCATTTCCAATCTTAACCATTTTTTTTGTTAGAGGCAAGATGATTTTACATACGTTCAGTGTACTGAGGATGAGTGGGCAGTTTGCTGCTCAGTAAAGTGATTTCTTTGACAGGTACTTACATCATTCACAAAACCACCATAAATATTCAGAACTGTTTAAAAACAGTGGAGAAACAACGCAAAGCTTGCCTCAAAGAGTCAGAGGAAAATATGTTACAAGAGCAATAATTTAGGCACAAAGCATATGTTCTACAAGAAGAATGGAGATGGGAACATGAAGTGACCAGCGTTTAACTGGTACCTCTGAGCAGTAGGTTCTGCACAAAAATGTGAGCAGCCTCAGAAGAAATACCTGAAAGAGAAACTCAAATTGACTTCAGAAAGTGAGCTGGGAGGCTGTGCTAATAAAGAACCTGGGAAGGAGAAGCAGAAAGAATTGTTCTCTGTTTGGCATGGAGAATAAAAATGGGCAAGGCAGTATTGGCTATTAGCTATGTCAGCAGGACTACAGGCTGGGTCAGGCTCTGGATCAAGTTTGAAAGAAATTCAGCACCATATGCTATAACAATAGTGCTCTATCTTGAGGATAACACTAAAGCTATCCAGGACACCCTGTCTGAGAATCTTGGGTCACAGACTGCTGGACCCCAACCTCCAGAGGAGCTACAGAGAGAACTCTGTGTTTCTGCTCCCCCTCCAAGGCAAGCAGCTTTCTCCTCCATGATTCCGGATCGCAACAATGATTTTCTTCCACTTTCTCCCCTTGTTGGTTGTTTCTACCATCTCTCTCTCTTCAGAACACAGCAGAACCCAGACTTGGTGGCTCTGTCAAGAGTTTTGACTACGACCCCGTTCTTGGATTTCACCAAACTTTCAGAGCATAAAGCATGGTGACAACTGAGATGAGGAGAAGCTCCCAGCCTTGCTGGGCTGACCCAGGCTCAGCAGCTAGCAGGGAAACCTGGGCTCAGAGCTGTGGGACTGTGACATAGGGCTGTCCCCCCAGCTGAAGGCCCAACCTTGTAAACACCCTTACCAGAATATCTTCAATTGAGGAGGATTGCTTATATGGTTAACTGAAATCAGTCAGGACTTGCAAGACTGAATCCTTTACTTGGTAAGTAAGGAAGACATCACGTGGGCTCTCTCACTCAGCAGCTTTACAGGCGTTGCTTCCTTTAACTCTATTAAAATAATGAAGAATTAAAGTTTATTAAGAAGCATTCTCCCTCTAAAAGAGCCTACATATAGCTGAAAGATGAGATCTGCTACATGTTTCCATGTTAAAAATAACTGCAATATTAAAAATTAAAATACTCTTACAAAGAACTGTCATTATTAAGAGTTCGAATGCCAAGTTAAAAAATTATACCCAATCAGCACAGAACAACATTTGGAAACTTATTTAAAAATGAATGAGACAAAGATTAGCTACTATAAAATATAGTATCACTTGTATAAAGCAGAAATTATCTGCACAGAAAAAAAAGAAATGTAAAATTCACTTGCCTTTACTGACACAGCATATAGCTATACAGCTAACACACTGGAGCTGAAACACAAGTATGGCATGAATTTTTAAAATCAAATCAGCTTCTAGTCAATTCCCAAGACCAACACCTTTTCACTAGAGAAATCTAGAATGCAGGTTTTGTTCAGTTATTGACAGAGGCTGTTAAAATATAACTCCCAAAGCATTCCAAGAAAAGGCAGATATATGCTGATTAAGGGATTAGCTTCCAACTAGA
The DNA here is from genome assembly GCA_038090715.1 of Florisuga fusca. NCBI lineage: Eukaryota > Metazoa > Chordata > Aves > Apodiformes > Trochilidae > Florisuga > Florisuga fusca. The sequence continues at coordinate 6,482,142 of JAAWXA010000017.1, read as the reverse complement.
AAAAGGTTCTTGCCTCTTGCATACCCTATGAAAATGTTTCTAAAAAGCTGCTAATTAACAAAATGGACTTTAATATCATCTGGATAATTTTGTTATAAGAATTAACCATGCTGGTACGAGGATACCCGTTGAGTTCAGGCGCTCTTTTTCCTTAATGGACACCCACTCATCTAACACTGCACATTTGTTGCAAGGCCCACGTTTCCCTGAAACCTTTTAAAAAGCAGATCACAAGGCAGAAGAGTATATGCATATTAAAAACAAAACTCCCACACTTAAAGATGTATCATAACCACATTAACTGGGTTCCTCACAAGATGAAATGGATAGCTACATGAACACACAAATGTGTGCGACAGCACTGGTGGGTTTTGCCTTCCTCCTGCCATCCCATGTCAGACCAGGTGACAGGTGACACCAGAAGGTGAGTGCCACACACATAGCTGTGGTCCCTTCACTCCAGCAGCTGAGCTGGCAGGCCAGATGCCCGGTTCCAGTTCTTTATTGCATATTGCTCCTGTAGCCTCACTTCCTTCACAGTTCTTTCTAATAGAAAATCACTTCTTGAAACTAATTTGACAGAGTGGTATCTAAATTGCACTCTGTTTCAAATAAAATACCTTCAGAACAATGTACTCTGGGTGTAGAAGGAGAAGAAGAACTAATAAATGAGACCGAAGACAAAAACTGCAAATTTTTCAGTGGAGAATGATAGCACTTAGTAAAGATAATTGCACACATTCACCATAAAATGAGAACTTGAGGAAAGTACTATAAGTCACAAAATATTTGGATTTGAAGTACTAAAAATGTATTTCAATTGAGGAAGTATCAGCTGAAAAAAAACATTGTCTCCTATGGCTTTCATTGTAAGTTAAACTATTTTGCAGGTAAAGCTCTGTAATTTGTGTTGTTACAAAAATCACATCTGTTTCTACCGTAGCAGTACTCATTCTTTTTGCAGCTTCACAGAACAAACATCAGCCTGAAAACAGAACACAGTAATAAAAAATGTCCAAGTGTTTAATTAGTGTGAATGGCATCCATCCACAAAAAGAAAGGAAACCAAACAGCTTCACATTCTTATCTTGAGTGTGGTAGGCGGAGGAGAGTGGGGGCAGCATGGCAAACATCACCTTTTTATCCTAGTGACCAAAATTACTTCAGAACACAGAGTTGTATTTGTGTGTTGCCTTAATAGTTTTGTCACCTCTTCAAGCTCAAGAGGATAGCTTAAGGTAGTTGAATAGTTTGAGGATGTTTTGGGCTTTTTTCCATCTTTTATACGCTAAGCTAACACAAGGGAGGTGTTGGTCTAGTTTGTGTTGCCTCTGTTTACACAAATATAAGACTTTTTCCTGTCAGTGAAAAACAGAATTTAGCTTTAGGAATATCTGTTACATCTTTTCCCGCCTCAGTAATAATAAAATCTTGAAATGCTTTGGGGTTTACTTTATTATGCCAGGGTTATCTAAATTGTATCTCTTCAGTTACACGCTAGATAAAAATTGCCCAGTACAGTTTTCTTTGCTGGTCTTTAAGATGTCTTTATCTTCAGGGCAGTGTAGTTGGTAAAAAAATTATTTGCACTGTGAGACCATGTTATTGCTTCATTATTGAGTTCTGACTTATGAGTGAAGGCTGCCATGCAACTTCTTCAGTCTAAAAAAAAAAGAGGAAAGTATCTCTAAGAGAATAAGCACCTCATATTTAGAAGAAACCTAAGGATAATACTTATTTCTGTTTGTACTTATGACATCAGCTACAGCCCTACACATTCATTCAGTTGCACAAGCCAAACTCTGTACTACCTGTATTTTCAGAATCATTTTAAGGGAGAAGACATTTCCTGGAACCCAGTTCAGTTTTACCTTCCCACTGTCACTAGCACAAAAGCATTCGGATTTTTCAGGTCCTAGGCTGGTTTATCTAACAGACTCCACCTTTTCTAAACTTATTTTGAGGAAAAAACCCAAACCCCCACACCTCATTTTGACCAAAAAACCAGATGAAGCACATGCCAGAAGTAACTGGCTGCCTCTGCTTGCAAACATTGGATTCCTGGCACTCCAAGGCCCATTGCTCTCCAGGGAGAATAGTTTTGTGCAAGTCTCTTGTTGAAATGCATATTAAGTACTGCTGGGCAATACTGTCAGACCATAATGGTTTTCTTAAATTGCCAAGACCCTAAAGTACTTCAGAGAAACATTATTTCACTTCAGGATCAAGTATTGCTCACATTAGAGTTTGTCCAAAAAGTACAATAAATCTAAAGCCCCCTCATACTTCCCTGGCCTGGTTCAAATCTGCTCAGCTGTGAAGGTTTGGCAGAAATGTGGTGGAAGGAAGGAGGGCAGAGCTCCCGGGCAAAGGCATTTTTTCAAGGAGTTAATGAATTTTGCAAGTATAATTATAGTCAATCTGGGTGCCAAAGCCTCTCTCTCATTCCATGAAATCCCGATGCTGCGACATTAAAAAAGGAACACAAGTTCTCAACTCTTATTACAGCATCATAATTCACAAACATCAGCCCCCCAAATAAATCTACAGTAGTGGGCTTTACCTCAGTGAAAGAGTACTAAGGAACATGGTATCTATGGACCCTCAGAGCCCATGGCAGCTCAAGACCTCCAAATCTAGAACCTGACAATCCAGGGAATTGAGTAAATTCCCATGCAATGAGAGCCTCCTTATGGAGAAAGCTCTTGCCCACCCAGCAAACAGGAGGCTGCAAGGAGACCCACCAGCCACAGGCTGCCATGGGAAGCATGTGGGTCACCAGAGCTGATCCACCCCTCCATGCCACCCCTCCTATCTTTGGGCAACAGTAGGAGAAGAAAAACATGTAAGGGAGTGAATTGTTCTGAAATCATCTCTCAGTCCGGGACCTGCTTCTTCATCATCTACTCCCTGCCCAGAAGCAGCAAATTCTTCTCAACTCCCTGAGCTCAAGAGCAGACCCCAGGGTGGGGAAAGGATGACACCCCTTTTGTAGAGCACTACAAAAAGCCTGCAAATAGGCAACCCAGCAAACAAAATGCTAAATATGATCACTCAGTTAACCACCAGTTATGACAGGAAAATAAAACGACTGAAAGCAAAAAGGAAACACAGATACCTTCAGCAGCACTGCCTGCCCTCACTATGCAGCAAGGCAGCTCTGTCTGCCAGGCTAATGGACTGGATTTAGCAGATGCTTCAAGTTCTTGATTTTTGGGCAACCCACAGAGTTCAGCTGGCTTTCAGAGGCCAGAGACTGCCCGGTTTGCTCATAGCTCAGAAGTCCTTCTGTGTTTGGATTCCAGAAAGGAGCTGTTGCCCTTCAGTGCACCATGGCCCCCAGGCTCCTGGTCTCTATGGGCACCAGTCCAGCTGAGCCTGCGTGCAGACACTCCACGGATGGCTAAAATCTGGTATAGGGTATTGCAGTCTGGCCAGAAGCATTTATTAAAGAAAACTGCTGTAACAGCAAATACACATGTATTTAGATTCTGTTCCAACTTTCTCCTTTTGTTTGCCAGGCACGTCGGTGTGTTAATGCTGTACTACCCACAGAGGGCTTCCAGCAATTCAAGAGCACAACTGCAGGCAGTATTTCATTCCAGGTTAGAGATTTCCAAGAAGTTAAACAAATTCCTATCGATTTCCTTACTGTAAAGAAGTTGTGATCGCAGACGAAAGGCAAATTTAACATAAAAACAAGCATGCTGCCTAAATGAAAAAACTCACCAATCCCACAACTTAGTCTCTTGACATGGGCAATGGTGGCTGCTCAGGGAACAGTCTAAGCACAAGGCAAATAAAGCCTGACACTTGTGAGCTGCCCTCCCAGCACCCAAGCCACCTCAGTCTCATCCCTTGTTGAAACCGATTTTGAAGACCAGTTTCTTCCTCCACCATTCCAACAGTTTAAACCATAAGTTGCATAAATAACTGGATGCAAATCAAAATAAAAGCTGATCTGCTTACCAAGTACCCTGCTTTTGTGTTTGATCAGTGTCTTGCTGCTTACCTTCAACTAAGTGATATTAACATTGAGTTTAGGACAAGATTTCACATGAAATGAAGTCTGCTCTGCCAGCCTGCCAGTCAGTGAGGTCCACATGCCTTCTATATCCTTCCTACAATGTGGACACTGTTTTCTAAGATTCTGGAGAATAATACCTTAGAATTCTTGACCAGGGATTACCAGTGATCAGAAGACAGCAGGCAGCATCCTCTGGTAAGGCAGGCTGACATGGAGAGTCTGCTATTCAGCTGGTGCAGCCAGAACATTTTGGAAGAGAGATTTAGATGAGCAGAGAAATTAATTTGTGCAATTTGCAAAAAGAAGCCATCGGCAAATATCATCAGTTTCCAAAATCACTGGCAGCAGATGCCATGTTTATAACATTTACCCACAAATGAACATCTGTAATACAAAAGGAAAAATCAACAGAAAGGCTTCTGGGGAGGGAAAATCTTCATAATCCAGGGTTTTGTGATCATGTCTTGGATTAAAGGTTAAACTTTAATCTAGACATCTGGGACTGGATTTATCCTGTTGGTAGACAAACTGGAAACAACTGTTCCCCATCACAAAATCAGAAGGGCACAGGCTCTTTCCATTGTTTTGTGTAACAATACTGTGGAAATGAGTTTAAAATGACATTTCCACTCAAGCTTTTGTTACAGAAGAATGCTAATGATTCCCATCCTGCTTCCCAATCACTCACTGCTTCTTAACTTCATTACTAACTCAGGATTCGTCACAGACACAGAAATCCTACAGAATGAAAAGAGAGGAAGCAGAAATAACTACATCAAAACCATTATGAAGCCTCTTCTTACTGCCAAATAAAATCTATATAGAGATGAGCCATCATAACACCAGAAGAGGCCACGTGGCAATGGGACTAGATTGTGACTCATAACCCTATACTCAATTCCAAGTAGCAGCTAGACTCCTTGGGATGACCTTAAACATCTCATCCAGCCCAGCTCTTGAAGAAGCACAAAACCCCAAAGGATGGTAATACACCTGAAGCCCCTGAGATAGCAAAAGGGCAGATTTGCAAATACAAGACCCTACGATGCTGTGAAAGGGAGTGCAAAGTACATGAACAGACACCTCTCTGTAGTGAGAGGGGCAAAATTACATCTTACACCTGGAATAGGCAAGTCTAACAAAGTTAAGATTCTTTTGCCCTGCTTGATTTAAATACCCTGTGTACAGTCTTCTAATTTATAGTTCAGGCTATGCTGGCACTGTCCCACCACTTAAAGCAATCTCAATTGTCCCTTACAGATGATTGTGGGTAACTCGTTGTTACACAGCTAAGCCAGGCTATTTTTCAACCCAGCTATCTGCAGGCAGGATATTGGTATAAAACTGATTAAATATAATTTCATATACAGAAAGACAAAGGATGGCTCTGGCACAGAAACAAGTAAGTACAACAAATACACATGTGTAACAGTAGGATGGAGAATTTGTAGCAGCATCCATTTAAGAATAAACGTCAAATCTGACTACCACAACATGCCACAGAAGGAGCATGTACATATAAAAGCATAGTTGTATTCATCAAGTTCAACTGAGATTCTATAAATAATGCAGAAGCAAACCACTAATTGGCCTATTGCAGAAAAACTTTGCATTTCACAACTCACTATTCTTCCTGTACTTTATCTAGAGGTTTATCCTAACTAATCCAAGCATGCAGAAATCTACGCACAATGCCAGTGCAAGGCTCCTAGAAAAAGTGCCAGTTTTTTTCCTTTTTAACCTGCTTTTTTCAGATAAAAAAGTGATTAGAAACTTTCAAGGCCCAGCTACCCATCCCTCTATTACTTCACTTCTCCTATGAAGTTTTTTGCAATTTTCACCCATGTCTTAAGATAAGAACACACTTCAAAATTATTAATTTTGTAGAAGTTAAGTCCAAACCAAAACCCAGACATGGGGAAGAGATCCAAAAGAGCATCTCAGTAATGAAAAGGCAGTTATAAACCACTCCCTATCCATTTCAAGAGGAGACATCCAGCAGTCACCACTTGTACTGTCTTGCTGACATTCATGCAGGAGACAGAGCTCTCTCTGCCAAAGAAGGGAGGAATGTAAAGGTGAGGGAGAGCTGTAAAGGTGAAGGAGAGCATGAGTGACCTGAGTGCAGGAGTTTAGGAACAGAGACTCCAAACCTGTCAAAAACACTACCTACGCCTCTGAAAGAACAACTGCCCTTCCAAGTGCAGAGAAATTATCAAAGCTGATCACGTTTTCCTCTTCAGGATTTTTGGTTTTTACCCTGTCAATAGAATAAATGCTTGAAATTAACCTCATTCCTTCCATTTCACTTTTTTTTTTTTAAATCATAGTTAACTTAAAGATACTTTTGAAGGCTGGAAGTTATTTTTGCTATTAGAAAATGGCCTTACCCATCAAGAGAAGAGACACAAGTTTTTTCTCCGAGGCCAGACACACAATCAAATTACTGTGCATCAGTGAGTTAGCACCTGCCACTTGGAGCAGTACCTGCTTGGGCACACACTCTGTCCTCACCACAAAGGTGAAGCAAAACAAAATAGCTGCAATAGGTGTGTTCATATGCTTGGTTAAGTCTCCCTGAATGCTTCAGAGGGGGTATCTACCCTTGTGGCCACCACAGGCTGAGAAGAATCCATCCAATTACCTTGACCCAGGGGAGACACCGTTACCCCTTCCCTGCAGTATCTTCACCTGTTGTTTGCCCAGGTCTGCTCTTTGTGCTGGGACTCACCTTCATTCTTTTGCTGAGCATCTCAGGGAGAGAAACATGCAAAATTCCCCAAAGTTTGTACCCAAGCAGTTTACTTGGTTAAGCTCATTCCCATTACATAGGTGGAATTTTTTTTCTTCAGGAGTTGATCACCAGCCTAGCAACTATTTACATTTTGTAATCCACCCACTTTTTGAAGTGTAATATCCTAAACAGGAGAACCCTCTACTTTCCCACCTGACTGGGCAGCATCCATTGAAGAGGATGAGAAGCACAGATGGGCTGCACTGAAGTGCCTGCTGCAAGAACCAGATGCCCATGTAGAAAGTCATCTGCTAACTTCGGCAGCTGACTTCTTGGCTAGTTCCACTAATAACAGCTGAGATGACAGTTCTGAAGTTGCCTCTGGGTCTATCACATGGTTATCCAGCTGATGAGCTATCCAGACTGTCCTAACCTTTGAGATACAACTTTTATTCAATTTGCCCATCTTGCAGGGGAAATGATGCATTCTCCTTCACTTACTGCACAAGTTATTGCATAAGTCCTTCAGTAAAATCTCCCAATGGATTCTTTATGGATAGGTAAAATTAAATGTTTCTGCTTGCTCAGTATGGTTTCCTCTTTGATCTCACCAGATATTTTTAGGTTACAAATTTGGAAGAGGTTCTCTCTGACTGGACCAATACTATCTTTTAGCTATCAAGACAAATGTTATCTTTAAAGGAACAAAATGTAAGCAACAAATCAGTAAGAAATTCACCCAAATTCACTAAAACAGGTCTCTGAAAAAGCTGGCATTTACGACAGATCTGTGGAAAGGCTTAAGCAGCCTAAATGAAGTTATTATCCTACTAGAAGGATTCCTCCTAGTAGCTTGAGAATCTGTTTCCCAAACTTCAATGGAGCAGAATTGGTATCAAAGCCATGATTCTTTTTAAAGCCTGCTTTCCACAGGGAGGAACAATCACAGAGAAAAGTCCTGGAAGAGCTCCATGGTAAAGTTTATGTTTACAAACCTGATCCTGCCTCAGGGTTTTGTTACTTAAGAGTCCCTACAAGGTAGGAGTTTTAGACAGCATTCACAGATCTTCAAATCTTAAGAAAAACAATATTGAAGCTGATCCAACCGTTCTGACAATTTAAGCTGACTTTTTGCATAACATAGGTCATAAATAAAAAAAATTACTCTCAGCAGGGTTTTTGTTAGACCAAAGCCAGGGGGAAACATGCTCTTCTCCTGGCTATGACCCTGACTACATCCTGGGTTGTTCCCTGAGGCAGATTCAGCTCATGGGCCTGATCTCCTTTCCCATTGCTACAGGCTTAAAAGCTGCATCTTCTACAGTACCTTCTTCAGAAAGAGAAATCCCATCTTTAAAAGTTGCTAACAAAGAATCCACTGCCTATTTAATGCCTTCCCAAATAATAATAATAATAATAAAGATATTGATCTTATTTCTTGCATAAATTGCTGTAGATACTGACATGAATTTAACCCTCTCTCAGCCCTGCCTGTTCACCAACACCCTTCTTCCCTTGTGACATGCTTGAATCCACTTGCTTTCCCCAAATCTCTCTCTTTTACTCAAAAGAAGTGGTAAGATGTGGCCTGTCCTCTCTTATCCCAGGTCCAAGAAAGGCACAAATAGGGCACCAGTAGCACACACACAGACCTATCCCAGCATCACCCACAGTGACTTATGACTCAGCAGACAGGAGTATCTCTGAACAGACAGATGGCAACTCATACAGTGCATTATTAACAGGGATTTAATGACCAAAATTAGTAATTATATGCCAGAAGCTTGTTTCAGTCAGGCTAAATAGTAGCAAACTAAGCAAATCATTCTGCTACTGATGTAAAAGGGCAATTCTCTTTACAACAATTTGAGACTTTACCCTAGGCAAAGAAGAATTAAACTTAAAAATAAATAAATAAAATAATAATAAAAAAAAAATATTCCCCCAAAAATAGGCAGCAGGTGGGACAAGAGACCACAAATGGGCATCATCTGCTGGGAAAGAGAGGCTATAGGCCAAGACTGGCTTTCTAATGGTATACCCAAAACTTCCAGTCTTCAGAAGTTGCTTTCAGGATGTTCAGTGGTTTCCTCCTCTGAATTGCCAGATAAATCAACAACTTGATCATATATTTTACATCCTTGAAGTGGTAGACAAACATGAGCTAATCCCAACTATACCCAAGAATCCAGGTAAACGTCACTGCCTCCAAAGAAAAATGTAGAACAGCAACACAGAAGAGTTAGCAACTTCCTCAGGGCATGCTGCCAAGCCAGGTTTCCTGCTGGGAGGTCCTGGCTCTGGATTCAATGTTTACTTTAATTGGCAATCAATTTCCAGACTGCTGTGTGCAAGAGTTCTTTTTTTCAGAAGAGAAAACATCCCATCTACTCTCAATAACACAAGCAACAACAAATCCATGACCTGCACTTCCCAAAATACAGTATTTCATAAAATACAGCATGTCTGTATTGCCCAACTCCTGTTCAGCTTAAAAGCCATTAAACTGGCCCAGCAACCCCACAGTTACCTCTGTCCAGCACAAGAAACTACAAGGATCACTGCTCATTGAAAAAGCTGCTTAGGGACAAATAGAAGTTAAATGTCTGAATGCATTATGGTAACTCTTTTGCTCAGTATTTTAGTATTTCTGCTTATATTTTCAAGATATTTTAAAGGTTAAAATACTACCACAATCAAATGAGAGAAAAAACATGGTAACTAAAAATATGAAAAAAAAAAATAATCAGATGACTACATTTAAAGAATAAGCAATTTCAGCTTTTGTGATTTTTTTGTAAATGCCATGTATAAAGGCCATTTTTGTTCATTGCATTAACAGTATCTAACTTCCATTTTCAGACATAAATTAGGTATGCTCTTTTCTACTGAAAAATGCACAAGGTATTTTAAAGGCTTGATGCCACCTATGAAAAACAATCATATTCCTAGCTTCACCTAATACAGTGCTTTATTTTACCATATACTTTTACCCCTTCTGTCTTCCAGCTACAACATTATCAGAGTATCAATTGTGTAAACAATGATGTACTGTCCATTCCACATAAAATGCCCAAATGGGCACTCCTGGCCCTCTCCAAACTGCCAATAACTTCATTGTCTTTCCAGTGCAAGTGGAGACAGAACATGACAGAGACAGAGGTGAAAGACAAGGGGAATATTATTTCATTTGTTGTCAAGAAAAGCTATTGTTCTCATTCCCACACTTGTATTTTTTACATTGCCAAGGCACGAAATGCTCTCTGAAAGGTTACTTAGGAAGCATGCAAAGACTCTGTCACATCAGATGGCTCAAGCTGTTGGATGATTTACTGTCATTGTACTAATTATCTCTTACTAATCATTGCACTGTCTCATGTTCAAAGTCTTAAGCAATGCACAAAACTTGCCTCAGCACAATGGCAAGAGATCAATTCAAAAAGCAAGCACGCAAAAAAAAAAAACCCACCTGAAAAACGCAGTGAAATTTACCCCTATTTCTAAGTTTCCACCTCTCCATCACTTGGCACAATTCTGCAGCCCAGAGAAGCTCAGGGGAACAGAATCTTCTCCGGTGCATATTGGGCACCCTGCAAGGACAGGACCTGGAGCACAGTTTGCCCATCAGCTGCATTCAGCTTGTAGTAAGAACTACTTGGAGAGATCAGAAGAGGATCAAGGCTGGCTCAGTGGGGCTCGTGGCTGGGCAGGGCAGTGACAGAACATCCCACTGCTGGGGACCCCTGCAAGGGTTATATGGGGTCCTGGGGACATCTAGGTGGAGGATGAGGCAGGCGTCCTTTTAAACCAATTGTGCAAGGCCCAGAAAGGGAGGAGAGGGAAGGCATCCAAACCCAGTGGCTTTCAAAATCACAGCTCTGCAGTACCACGAGGTGCTTTTTTGATAGATATTTCTTGGGATTATTTTCCCTTCCTGAGAGTTAGCAAGGGATGCTGTGCCATCCTATTGAGGACAGATCATGAATGCAAACCTGTCACATTCTACCATTTCAAAATCAGATGATCAGCTGTGGCTCTAGTCCTGCCAAATTTTGCCAAATATAGCACAAAATTACACAGAACCATAGTAACTGCACTCCCACCATTGTTCGGATTTAAAGAGGAGTTTGATTACATTAGGTAAATATTTGTCCTTATGTAATAGCTCCCTCCAACCTTCTAAAAATTTTCTGACTCCTAGAATTTATCTGGAGAGGGTGCTTTTGTATGTCACTTCTTTGCCCCCAAATCAAGTATACTCTATTATACTGCATTAAACAGTGAGTAACATTATTACAAGCAGTGAGGGCTATCCAGACAATTATGTAGTTGCAATTGCAGTTTTCCTATTAAATCCAGAAGCTTGAAGCAAGTTCAGAGTTGATAAGAATTGCACCACCACCTCTGATGAGCTAAAGAGCAGTTATTTATTCACAGACTGTTAAATTCTTATGGTCTGGAGATTTCCAGGAAGAAAGCAACAAAGAATGGACTCCACATGTAAATACTGGCTTCTTCTTCATACTGATATAATTATGAAGTCTCAGTCACTGCAAAGCTGTTCACACTGCTTTATCAACTACATGCATTGCAAAATACATGCTAACTGCAGTTTTTCCATTATAAAACTAGCTGGTGAAGTCACTGTTCTATTTCCAGCTCAGCTCTGGCACTGTGCAGATGCTCACTGCTTAGTAAATAGAATTTTTTTTTTTTTTTTTTTTAGGAAAAAAACCCCCATACTGAATAAAAAAGCTAGAGGCTTTTGATACCCTTTCTTCCAAGTCATTTTAAATAAGGTAATGAAATAAATGAATAATGAAGAGCAAAGAGAGGCTTGTGAGATGACTCAACACACCAGGAGTCATGAAGAAAATGCCAAATTTTTGTGTACGTTTCGTTATAATACACAGGCACATACACATAGAAAAGCTTTCACCATTTAAAACAGGTGTTATCAGCATTAATAACATTTTTATCACTTAGGTAATTACATTCCTCATGGCACTCATGCAAAGGGAAAGAATTTAAGATCTTAACTTTAGGCTTGGGAAAGAAAGAAGAAAGTAAGCAAGCTCGTTTGCCTTATGTCTTTTCTTGACAGCTCCATCTAGAGTCTTAACTTCTTTGATCAACCTCCATGATGAAAAAAGTTGTAGCCCCATGCAAACATATCACCTCATCTCCCTGTGAATTTTTGCAAAAATAAATAATTTCATTTGCTTTGGCTGCATTCATATTCCTGTTCTGTAAATCCTGGAGGTAAAGTGACACAAATACTTGTTGTTTTTTTTTTAAAAAAAAAAAAAAAAAAAAAAAAGCTTGTTGATAGTTTTCTTTCAAAACACTGAGTATTTCTAACACTGAGTATTTCTAAACATTGTTATCAAGAATCCACCTCAAACCATCACAAAACTTGCCAGCTCCTCACTGCATCACACACAAACAGCATGGCTCCAACCACTCACTCTCCTACAGAATCCTGCTCTACAGAAATAAACACACACAACTTTTAAAACCCTCTTTCAAAAAGGAGAAGCAGCACAAACCCTGCCCTCTGAGAAGTCAGGCTGTCTGTCCAGGTCTCCATCAGCAATCTCAGCAACCAGGCAGCTCAAAGCACGCGGGACGCTTCCCGCTTCCCAGGAGCTGACTGGGAAAGCAGAGCAACGGGATCTCAAGCAAGAAAACAGCCCCCATATGCTTCCTGTCTTACCTAACCTACAGCAGAAACAGCTTCCAAGCACAACTGGTGCTTTGCTCAGCAACTCTGTTGCATAAACATTGCTTTAGCAAAACTCCCTCGGCCAGAATTTGGTCCAAGGATGAAAATATTGGAAGTCACACGGGAGACGCGTGCACAGATTTCAGGGAGAGCCTGCAAGAGAAAATATTTTAAGATACATCTGGAAGGTAAGAATAGACTATTGGAGAGCTAAAAATACTTTTCAAAATAGAGCACGCTTGTTCTATCCCTTTCTGTTGCCAAGAGGAATCCATAGCACAGAACTGGAGGCAGCAGGGAGAGGTGTTTTCTCTAAAAGTAGAATCCATTCTTTTGGCCACCTATACAACATGGTTGGCCAATCTGTTCAAATTCAAGTGTGGGATCCTTCCAACAGCAACATTCAGTCACTGGCAAGCTTCACTGGAAGCTTTGCAGTTGCCTTTTGTGTGATCAGATGCTTTGTGAGCCCCTGTTTGCAATTCCTTTCTCATTCTAAAATATGTATTATTTATAATTATCTGGAAGAGTTACAAATTACTCTAACCAACTCTTTCAGCATGCAAGATTATGTGACTGTAAAGAGATTATAAATATATTTTCTTACAGCTGAGTAGTTCAAGCCCAACATTTAAGTGTCGGTATAAAAATATGTAAAACCAAATTGTATGACAGAGCTTGCTTTGTCAAAACACAAATGTCTCATAAAATATGCTGTCTAGCATCATAAGTAGTAGGTGATATTGTTCAGGAAAAAAATCCTGTGAGAAATACCTTTTAAAATTAATAAAAAAATATTCAAAAATTGTTCTTGAAATTCTAATTGACCTGATTTGAAATGGCAACAGTTCTTTGGTTTACCTACCTATATATTCATATAAAAATCAGCCCCAAAATTAAAAGAATAAATATTCAGTTATGCAAAACATTTTTACCTCTTCATAACTCCTTAAGATTACTGCTCTTAGTTGAAAATCTCCCAAATACTTGTACCCCCATCTGCCTCCTTTCCAATTTTCTTCATCAATCCACAAACTAAAATATCAATGATTTGTTTGATTCTAATCAACAGGGCCTACACCTTTAAAACCTATCAGTAGCTTATCTGGATTTTAATTCTCTTCAATAGCTGTCAACTTTTGGCAGGTGGTGTGAGGAGAAGGGGAATTAAATTGATTGGAAAAGAAACTATCCTCTCCTATTCATACATGACCCTAGTAACAGAGGAGCAGCATTGCTGCATTGCAGGTAGACCAAGGGAAGATGCAGAGGAGAAAGGGTTTGTGGTGCCTGCAAAGATGGGAGAGGAGAAATGGGAGGGTGAAGGGAAGACACAAGGACTGGAACTGGACTGAAGACACAAGGGGTATCTTGGCAAGTACTAGAGAGCAACCTAAAGGACTAGGAGAGGGCTCCCACCCTTTCTCTGACAAGATGGAGACCCACATCTCCAGGAGAGAAGCTGCCAGCAGGGAATCTGCTGGAGGAGGGTGAAACATCCTCACGAACATCCTCACAGGGATGTTTTCCACCTAGACTCTTGGGCACCTAAGCTGAAGCACATGGGGATGAGGAGTAACAGGAAGGAATGGCTGCTCTGATACAGCATGCTCAGAAGCAGGGAATCTGATCTGCAAGAGCTGCTGCTCATTTTTACTGATTTCCCTCACTGTCTTTCTCTAATTAAAGTTCCTCGGAAACTATTACGTATCCATGCTTGAGAAATACTTTTGATGATTTCACTGAAATTAAAGCACCTGATACAAAATCTGGACATTAACTCCCAGGCAAGCAAAAAGTATTAGTCTGCATTGTACCAAATCATGATCAGTTTTACCTCTCTAGGAATACTTCAACAAAATAACAAAAAAAACCTGGAAGCAGAGTATTTTGAACTCAAGTATGCAAGAGAGTATTCAATTTGAAAACGTGGAGGTATTGAACATCAGATGCAAAACCTTGGATCTATTCAGTTACCTCCTAGTCATGCACAATAATGTGCTTTTATTACCAGAGAAGACATCAAGTGAGAGCCTCTTGTTGTTTTGCATTAGCCTCAAGAGACTACATTATGCTTGGCCCTGAAAGGATAAAGAAGAAAAAAGATCCCAAGCTAAGATAGGGAAGAGTTTCCCAATAGCTCTTACTGTGATGTGTTTAGATGGTTCCTGCAGAGACTTCTTGGATGGGAAACTCTTTTATTTACATGGTGTGTTATAATTAAGTTCTAACCATTTACCTCAGCAACTAAACATTTTTAAGAACATAAAATCAGACATCTTCAGGGGGACAATTCCAGACAAAAAGCATGCTAGTGACAGATTTTGTACTGTATTAGCTGAAAGAGAGAAATGGTTGTAGACACTGTGTTTAAAGCTGGGTGTGCTATTAATTATCTCACTGAAGTAAGTCACACTCAAACCCATCTACGACATGACCAGTGGCAAAACCTGAAAAGACTGACATCTGTCTTAAATGCTACTCACCCTGCAAATAAATACAAATATTCTCTCTTGATAAAGACGGTCAACTTTTCTCTTTTGTTGAAGGCTAAAAACTAGGAAAATCAGGTGAGCTGTGGGTCATGCACTGTATTAGTTAAAGTTCAATAAACTGCAAAGGTGCTGAGCATCCTTAATGCATTTTGCATTGCAAAAGTACTCAAGCACTTTACTGAATCAGGCCCCACAGCCAATTAGGAAGAAACGATCACTAGAAGATTGTCTAAAACACAACTGTCACCACAACCAGAGCAATTCCTCCCTTTCTACACTAAACATTTTCCCATTTACAGTAATACCCATTGGGCTCAGCTGCATCCCATGTCCATTGCAGAACAGTAGTTCTGTGCATAAGCAAGAACTTCACACATTTTGTCCTGATAAGCAGAAAGAGGAGGGAGATGACCATATTCTGGTCCCTCCTGCCTCCTTTCAAATACAAGATAGGAAATGTGTAAGGTTTTACTTGGCCAAATTCAGTCAAGTCCAAAATGGCCCAGGTGGTGGAAGGCCATCGTGTGAGATCCCAGGGATGCCAAAGGTGACAACAACACAGATACAACTGCTGTGTTCCATCTCTGAAAACTTCACAGAGGCCATGACTGGGACCTGAGTGCCATCCTACCTAAGATGATGCACTTGTTTGAATTTCTTCCCCGACTCCAGGACTTCTGGCAAGAAAATCCTGACTACAGGTAAAATAGCAGCCTCCAAAGTAACACTTTCAGTTCATTAGAAAGCTTTTCCTTTTGGCAAGTCTCTGTTTTCCACAAGACATAACTGTGCTTTGTCAGAAAGCTTCTCTCCAGCTCAAACCTTTACACACTTTGCCTCTGAAGCAGCAAGTAAGTCAGATATTCCCCATTAGATGACAACCTGACCACATGCATAGCTCGTTTCTGCTAGCTATTCAAGGCTCCTTTTCACTCACCTAACTTTAGTCAAGAACTACAGCAGCAAGTTACACTCTTAGTGAGCTCATTTTGATGTTCAAACCCAGTTAAAATGAAAAATTAAAACTGGTGAAACAAAATTAAAGTTATAAGCAATATTTCTTGCTGGCCCTACAGGCTGTACTTGGTCTTACATTATAAAAACCTGTAAAATATTTAAAGTGACCACGTTCACATATTTACATATAATTTAGTTGAGAGGAATGTATTGCTAAATGTGATAAATCATGATGCTGTGTCTGTGTAAGAATAATATTAAACATAATAAAAATACTTTATCTTTTTCCTAAGAGAAATTGCTAGGCTGACTGCATTTGAACAAGAGTTATTTAACAGGGTTGTCTCATAGCCATCCCATACTTACTATAAATACAGGGGCAAGATCTTAAGCAAGCACTTGGGCTATTAGAAGTACATCCTGAATGAAATACAAAACAGCTAAGCTGTGCTAGAGCTGAAACATGCTGCTGGGGAACACAAGCACCTTGGTGTGCACCTTCAAAACTGAAGAATTTTGAAGCCTCTGCATTGAAGTCCTCTGAGGAGCTCAGTCCAGGCAACATACTCAGAGACACAGATAGCTTTGATTTCACTGTAAACCACATCAAACAGGACTATTCACTTGAAAAAAATGGGAAGCTGACAGCAACATTTCAAAGATTTCTATTTTTTCTTTACGTGACAACAAAGAGCAGGTGATCAGGTTTCTCTCTCCCAGTGTCCCCCACTTTCCAGGGCAGTGACTCCTCCATCAAACTAAGGATGAGATCAAAATGTGGCCAATATGACAGGTGTAACACACACTTCCTCACAATGAGAGCAGGACATACATGGATTACCATGGATCAAATGATGACCAGAACAGCTGAAAGTAACTCATATTCTCTGTGTGATGTTAGTTTTACCTCAAGTCCACAAGCCCTTGCAAGATGAAGCAGGGAGGCTGTATTTTGTCTACAACCAGGTAAGAAATGCAAGCCAAACTGTATGCTATTTGCTAAGCAGAGTGTTATGAAAATTCAGAAAGTAACACCAGTTATTTCAACTCCCACTAAGAATGCATGAGCACACACAGCAGACAGCTGTTCCATGAGATCATTTGAGAGACTGATTCAAATTACTATTGAAACACTAGGGCAAAGATATTTTTTTGACATCTTCCTCCAATTATTTTCCCAGCCACTATTCCTTATACTGGTAGTATAAAACTTTCTGGAATAAAAGTTTCTATTATTCTACCTTTCAGTAGAAAGGTTCTTCTCTCTCAAGAGACTCATAAAGCCTCCTATACTCTATCAGAACACAAGATACACTTTTTCTAAAAACAGAAATCGAAGCATCAATTTGTCTTTTTGTTACTTTCTTACACCATAGAGTAAAACGTTCTCTAAATCCTGCCAGTTTCTATTGCCCTTTTCCTTTGGCACATCCAAAAGCTATGCACATGAAAGTGTAAGAAGAGCTAAGAAATAAAGCAGAGATTACTCAAAAGACTCACCATACATGCACACACACCCATCGCCATCACATGTACTCTCAGAAATCCTCTGTCTACTCAAAACCACAGTGTCATCCTTAAAGGACAGATTGAGAGAATAAAGGAGCTTCTCATTTCTTCCAACAAGAAAAGATCTTTGGCCTCCAGCAAACCCTGCCAGATTTGGAATTAATTTATTTGGGACAATTTGTTAAGGAGATCCGGCTGCCAGTCTCCTCCCAAAGAGTCGAGGGTGCCAAACCCAGGGGACTGGAAATTCAGTTTTCTGTTGTGTAACCTGGAAGGATGAGCTCCTGGGGCAGGCATGACACAAACCGTTTAGCCCATCACAGGTGAACATCAACACTTCAAGTGCCACCTGCAAAATACTTGATAGTTTACACAGAGAATGGTTCTCAGGTGTTACCTGGTCTCTGCATGAAACATGGCTTGGCAGGCGTGTGCAAGCTGACACCTCCAGATGGCTTTGTAGCAGCCAAAAAAATACAGAAGGTAAAGCTCCACTCAGGGAGAAATAGCATCCAGCCTTTCTGCACAAGGAGGAAAACAACCCTGAGGTGATAGAGCTCCTGAATTCCAACAGGACACCAACTTTGCAACCAAAAAACAGCACAGAAGACCACGGGAAGCAATTTCGGTCCTTTCGGTTGCCCACTCACCTTATGACTTCTTACTCCCTGAGCTGCTTTTCAGTGACCTCCAGACACCCCAAGCAGGCAGCAGAAGGCTCACCCACAGCTGCCCCAAGAGCTAGCAGACTCCAGGCTCCACATGAGCCAATTAACCAGTCTCCTCAATGTCTCAGTTACACTTTGTGCCCTCCCATACGGGTACAAAACCAAAGGCAACAAGGGATGCCAGCAATACCTTCACCAATTTCCCTCGCAGCTTTTACAGGTTAAGCAAAGAGCAGGACAGCAAACCCCACTGCCCTGGAGGTCAGGGAGGAGCTGTGTTCTCTGGATTTTTCTGCACCTTTGCCCTGTCTTTTGGTTGTTTTAAACAACCTCAGGGTTTTCTTTTCTATTATGTTACAGGAAGTATTTTTCTTTCTGTTCAGATTCATTCACTTTTAGGAATGCTATAATCAGTCATATTGATTTTTCATGGACTAACCAGAGTGAGAAAATGAAAAAAATGTGTTATTCCTTACCCACAGCTTTTCCAAATGGCTTCTTTGCTGAGGGTATAATGTGGTATACCCTGGGCTGCCCCTGTTGCTGGCTGATCCAAATGCCTGCTGCAGTCTCGTATTTCATCCTTCCCTTGCCCAACAAGGGGCATTTGCTGCACAGTGGGTCCACTGAACATGCAGGTGGCTGCAGTGCAATAGCATTGATCGTATTACAGAAACCCACAGCAGTAAAAAAAGCTGACCAGATAGAATTCATATACACTGTGCCCCACACTCTACTTGGTATAGCATCATTAACACTGTTTCGAACAGAACTTCCTCGTGTCACCCCAAGTTAGGATTGTTTTGGTAGATGATGTCCACGAGAATTTGAGATTTATCCCCAGCAAGACTCCAGACAGGAGCACAATATTAAAAATTCCTCAAACTAGAGCATTAAACTGTCTCAAAGACATGACACATTACAGACTGTGACTGTAAGAAAGGAGAAATCATTTCACAGTTCAGCACGACTCCAGCTGTTTAGCAAACAAGCAATAAATAACACAAAGTGGCAAGGGCTTCATAAAGGTAAGGGAACAGCTGCAGAATGAAGAAAAGCTTGTTTTGGATTCATGAAAGAAACAAGAACCAAGCTGTAGGGAGCAAAGGGGGCAGGAGATGGTGAACTAAGGAGAAAACAACTGGGATTGCTCAGATGAAGAACTCACAGCAAGGACAAAACAAAAGCCACAGCCAGCTGGTTCACAACTGCCCTGTCAGCCCAGGGTGGAAACAGCAAACCAGAATAGCAACATCTGCACCTGTGGTGGGACCTTAGAAACTCCATACAAATGCAGGTGAATGCAAAAAGAGGTCTACTGAGAACACATTGAAAAAAAATAATCCAATGAATACTTACTCCTGGTAAGCTTCCACAGGCTGAGCACAACTGTATTTGTGTTCTTTGACAGATCACTCACAACAGGACCTTTACATTTTCCCCTTATGGAAACACAGCTACACACATGACACCTTATGTGTCATGAAGACAGGAAATAGAAAGCAAATAAAGACTCCATTTAGCAGGTCTTCACACCTGTGAAAAATTCTCCCTCTCAGTATAAGCTCCTTTACTCCTGAGGTAACTCAGCCCATCTGTGGGCCCTGAATGATTCACCTGGAGAGGAAATGTGCAGCCCAAGCTGGAAGGGAAGCCCTCCACCCTATTTCTTCTCATCTCCTGAAACAACCACAAAATATATTTTGAAGAGCAAGAATGGTTCAGCTGCATGTTCATGGGTTGACAGCAGGGCAAAACTAGGCAAAACTTTTAAGCACAACCACCTGTGGAGTTTGTCCTTTGCTTTTTTAGAACTGAAAGTTTATTTATAGAATGAAGTTTTACTTCAAGCCCTGTCAAATACTTTATTACTCAGGAAGCATCAGAAGAGAAACTCAGGAGAAAAACTGAAACGAACTAAAGTCATCTTTTGAACAATCTGATGTCTTGCAAAACAGAAAAGGACAGGATGAGCAATGACACCCTTTGGAACCAAAACAAGAAGAACAGAATTTTAATCCATATCTTTAGAGTTTATCTTCTATTTTGAGTATTTGAGGAAGAAGTTGATGTATCTGACTGTAAGGCGCAGACGACTCAGCCATGATGGAATCTGTAGCTTACAGAACAAAAATGGTGTTTTGCTTACCACTATTTTTCATCATCAGACAAGTCACATCCATGACTCATATACTAGGACACTATTCAAGTGTATTTGCAAGAATACACCCCCCTCTGTCCAAGGAGTTCTTGCATTGCACTGAAAAGTAGGAGCCACGTTTTCAGTCATAAGAGAAGACATAAGAAACATAAAAGTGTGAAGAAGCAGAAGAAATAATGAGTGCATTTGAGAGAATTTCTTCCATATATATTTTTTTTTAAAAAAAGACTACCATTACTTCTCTGCATGCCTGTCTAGCAGATGCAATGACAATGAACAATCAAGCCACATTTAGTAGCCTCATCAGAAGCAATTGATCATCCCAGAAGCAACACATATAATACAGTGTGATACCTGGCAGCAGTACATTTCATTCTGAGCACTACATAAATAAAAATTCACACACAGTGCTCAAGTTCAGTTAGCACTGATGTAAGCAGAACAAGAAACAGAAGTGCTCCTTTAACATGTATTCTTAGGGCTATGCCAAGTTACACCACGTGCCAATTATGCAAAGGTAACGTCCATCAGGAATCAGAGCAGAACACAAAACCAGAAGATGGTTGCTAGAAATTGAACAGATGTGGAAGAGAAATTTTAAACAGCTCAAAACCAAAATATACAGGAATTGACAATCTACAGTCCAGAGGAAGTCACAAGGATGCTCAGATGGCTGAAGCACCTCCCCTGTGAAGACAGACTGAGAGAGTTAGGGTTGTTCAGCCTGAAGCAGACTCCAGGGAGACCTTATAGCCCCTTCCAGTACCTTAAGGGGTCTAAAAGAAAGCTGGGGTGGAACTTTTATAAAGGCATGGAGTGATTATGATGAAAAAAAAAAAAAAAAAAAAAAAAAAATCAAACCAAGTTTTCATCTATTTTTTCCACAGATCCAGTGGAGGGAAAAAGAGAAGAGAAAGAAAGAAAAAAAAAAGACTTCCTGTTATCACATAAATAATGAAAAAGATCCTCAAAGACTGAAAATTTCACATACAGCTTTTGAAGTTATTTTTGCTTCTTTATATTTTGTTGCATGCTCTACCTGCTGCTTTGTGTGTCGTGGTTTTTTTGTTTCCCCCTTGGTAGCTTGACAAGTGCTTTTTTTAAAAAGATTTTTAAAGGCGGAGAAGGCAATTCAAGAAGTTTTCACTGATCTTGTCCAAACAGAAAGAAAGATCCTTTTCGTTGAGTATGCAAGCTTCAATCCTTTGAACAAAAGGCACTTGACTTGCATGATGCCAAATCTTTGCTCAGCTGGGAGCTTACACAATGCAGGCTCCATCCACAATAATACAAAAAATTAAACCAATCTCCTTTAGCCGGGCTCAGCATCTAGAAATTATCTTTTTGCCATCTGGGTATAAAGAAGTGTCAAACTTTGCTATATTATTTTTCTGAGGGAGAAAATGCCCAGGTCCAGGTGGATGAAGTGGCAGAGCAGTGTCTGCATGTACCATGGGCAGCTCTGCCAGGCAAGGAGGTGAACAAAGCTCCCAGGCTCAGCCCACACCAAGCTTATTTCCTCAGAGCTTCCTGCATTAGCCACAAAATGGTTACAAAACAAAAGCAAAGGAGGTGAACAAAGCTCCCAGGCTCAGCCCACATCAAGCTTATTTCCTCAGAGCTTCCTGCATTAGCCACAAAATGGTTACAAAACAAAAGCAAATCTCTGGAAACACATTCAGCTGTCATCTCTGCAGACATTTCCGTTATCAGTCAGCCAAAAGGCAAGACACTCACCTTTCTCCTCAGCTTACCTTTACTCAGCTTTCCTTTCTACTTGCACTGGTCCCCAGACTAACACGTCCAGGAGCCTGCTAGAAGCTGCTGTGCTTTCCACCACCTAACATGACACACATTTGTACCACTTCAGAGAGGTAATTCCCAAAGCCATTCACTGTCATCCTTCACCACACATGTCCAGGTACTGGGACACTAACTACTCTCTCTGTGTGAAGAAGGTGCCAAGCAGACCAGAGGTCTGGACTGACTCCCAGTTTTTTGGTGCATGCCTCAACTTTTGCACATTCTGTGGAAGATGCAGCTGGTGCAAAGTAAAACCCAATCTACATGAAAGTAAGGAGTGAACCTTGTAGAAAAGGGTTCAGTGAAAACAACCTGTGCTTCATACAGCTTGTGAAAGGCAGGAAAAGTCACATAGCAAAGCACTGCTGCTCCTGGCATTCAAACCTCTACCCTGTTAGCTCTATCTTGGCTTTATCTCCTGGGAAGAACTTGGAGAACCAGACGCATCGATCTCTAAATCCCTTGCCATTTTCTCTTTTAAATTAAATACAAATTAATCATATTACAATAGCCACAAGGGTGCCGAGGAAACCTTCATCAGATATCACTCCACAGGCCATGCTGGACCCAGGGGTACAGAACATTAACCCTGCTCCAGGCACACCCACAGTCTCAAAACTGGAAAAGTGGCTTGAATCAGCAATTCTCATACTCAGATAAATTCATTTGTGAAGCAGATTAAATACACAGTGGTACATATAATGCTTTCCTTTTCCTTTAGTCAAAAAGCACACAAACCTAATTCACAATGTGGACTCTCGGTGTATTGGCAGTCTGCCTCTGCAGTCTTCCATTGTAAAGAATTCAGAAAGTAAAGGTTTAAAACCATGCTTTTGTTAAGTCAAATGTGTTTCTTGAAGTCACTACTAGCTTTGCACAAAATTCCCCTGTGAAGATTAAGGGGGGTGATATGTTAAATATGCTGTTCTGAGCTAATTTATGAGTACTGCATGTGGCCTGGCTGTAGATACATTCTCCTCATGATTAAACAGAATTACTGGAAAGCTTATTGTATGCATATGCTGATTAACTTTCATTGCAAAGCTGTAATAGAGCTAGCAGGCCAGAACACAACAGACCAGAGTGACTTCTCAGAAACTCCACATACCAAGAGAATCCAGAAGAAAAATGTAGGGAAGCCAAGTAGGCATGTAGGATACCAAACTCCTCAGCCTACACAACTATTCTTTTGAGGCAATGTTCGAATCACTTCAGCAGATCTTTCCCACCTCTTAATAGAAAATGCTTGAGCCTTCCTCATACAGTAGTCACAGAATTACAGAATCATCCGGGTTGGAAAGAACCTCTGAGATCATCCAGTCCAACCCTTGATCCACTGCCACCGTGGTTACCAGATCATGGCACTGAGTACCACATTCAGACTCTTCTTAAAAAACTTCAGGGACGGAGAATCCACCACCTCCCTGGACAGCTCATTCCAATGCCTGATCACCCTCTCTGTAAAGAATTTCCTCCTAATATCCAAGCTCAACCTTCCCTGACAGAGCTTAAGCCCATGCCCTCTTGTCTTACTGGTAGCTACTTGGGAGAAGAGACCAACCCTCCCCTGGCTCCAACCTCCTTTCAGGGAGTTGTAGAGAGTGATGAGGTCTCCCCTGAGCCTCCTCTTCTCCAGACTGAACAGCCCCAGCTCCCTCAGCCTCTCCTCATAGGATCTGTGCTCGAGTCCCTTCACCAGCCTGGTTGCCCTCCTTTGGACCTGCTCCAGCACCTCAATCTCCTTCCTGAACTGAGGGGCCCAGAACTGGACACAGTACTCAAGGTGTGGTCTCACCAGGGCTGAGTACAGGCGAAGAATCCCTTCCCTGGACCTGCTGGCCACGCTGTTCCTGATACAGCCCAGGATGCCACACACACAGTGTCACACAGTGTCATCTCCAAGGAAAAAAATGACAATTAGATAGCTCACCTAAGAGCCTCCATGAAACTTCATGAGTGGTTTCAAAACCAGGACAGAGGCAACACAGCATTTGATGGTGTGGTACATGCCTACAACTTTGCAGATGACTGACATGCAGCTGCTATTCACACCAAAGCCTCCCTCAAGCACTCCAGTCTCATGGTTTTTCAGACACGCTGCATAAATCCCAAGTAACGCTTCCCAAGTAGCAGCCACAACTGTGAGCATAGCATGTATTTTTTCAGACCCGGATTTACAGTACAGCATCACTTTAAAATGCCTTCCACACTTTTTGGATATATGAGAGAAAGTTTGCCTATTTTTTTTTTTCCTTAAAAAAAAAAATCAACTCATCCCCACTTCCCCCCCCCAAAAAAAAAAACCAAACACAAATGCCCAGCACCAAGATATGTTCCACACAGAAAGAGGCCAGAAGACTGGAAATATGAGGACTTGAAGCATGTATTGTACTACCAGTTAGTGATGCTTGATTACTACATTTTGAGTAAGTCATATGAGTAATAAGCAGTAATAACAGGAACCAGCACAGTCTCTAGCATTACCATTGTTCATTCTTTCCTTTATACGTTGGCATCATCACTATCATGACAGCTTTGTGCTCAGTTTATCACTTGGATGGGTGAACAGAGAGAGACTGACATACATTTGAAATGCAGTATCAAATGCCATTTTAAATTGCAGGCCCACATTTCCCTTCCTCTCTTTCAACAAGATTATTCCAAGTGGTTCAGATCAGCATTTCACTTTCAACTTATTTACATAACCACATCTCTATCCCTTGTGGCACAAGTGCCATTAGAGAGCAAAGGATGGACTCCTACCATCGAGGCTTGATCCTATTTGCACTTTAAGATACGTCTTAAAGAACAAAACATTTCCTAAAGAACACACTGAACTCAGAAGAACATCAGGATTTGCTGATTCACTCTGACATGCATCACTGCGAACCAGTGAGTGTTTTACTGAACCCTTCCCAGCTTTTCATATGGGCTCTTCACCTGAGCAAGCTCAGTCCCAGACAACACCAGACACTGCCCCTGCAGGTGCTCATCACAGTCAAATGTCTTCCACAAGCATGATCAACACAGCTTGGGCTGGAGCAGTCCTCCCCACGCCCGATCAATTGCAAAGGGTCCAAGGTGCCCTTTGCTGGAAGGGCACGTGAGATGTCACAGAAACACTCATTTATCACAGGTATCCGCTGACTAAACTAGCTGAGCTCTAGAACATGGCTAATAACAGGACCCATCAAATTGCTTTAAAGACCATGAAGTAGACACCTACTTATCCAAAGACAAGCACAAAAGCAGAACAGCCAAATGCAATCATAATTCACCAATTGCTTCCCACATCAGAGAGGCACTAATTTATCACAAAATTAGTATAGTCCTGCTCCTAAGTGGGAAGTAACAGTATTCAGATTCTCACAAATAATTAAGCAAAATTTCCAGGGGATCAGGGAGGAGAAGAGCTATTTTGTCTTTTCTGACTCTCAGAGATGGAAAAATTCACCAGATCCCCCCCCCCTGAGAATTCTGCCAGAGCTCAGGTGGGCTGGGAGGAGGAGGAAGACAGCTACAACCTGTTTGATGTTTTTCCTCACAGTTTTTCTGGGTACAATGCAAACCACCATGAATTCAAATTTATGCTTTCAGTCAAGTGATGTTCTAACGTAGGTATTCAGGAACCTCCCATGCTCACGATGTCTGATTGACTCACAGAGAATTCATGTTCGTCAAGTTTCAAATTTTACCAGTCTCTGACTACAGCCTGGAGCAAGTTGAGCTCCATGAGCTGTTCCTGTATGCCAGAGGCAGAGATGCTGGCAGTACCTTTGTGTTACCACACATCATGCACAACTCTCCAGCTTTTACAGGCTTGCCAATGGACTTCCCTACTGGCAAAATCCTATTGCCTTCTGAGAGGTAATGCATCTATCAGGATGCATTTCCAGATAGGAAGGAGTAAAGAAATGAGAAGTTTTTTGATAACCTGTATAAGCAATTCAAGTGTCCAACTCAACCCAAATATTCTTACTGCCATGGTGGCCTTCATGTGGTTTAAATGCTTTTTACATACTGTTAAGGTACTGGACCCCCTTCTCCTTTTAATTGCATGTTCTACACCACTTTAATGCAGAAGACTCAACAGTTAATTCATAGGACGAGATGTTTAAGGATGTTGATCCAGCAAGATGCATCGGCAAGAACAGCATCAAAAATCCTATCGATGCCTAAAGTGAAACTTCAAATTAAGATGCAACACATTGAGTTCTTTGATTTTCCCTGAAACATCATGCTGAATTCACTAGGGATGAAAACAGCACAATTTAATTTCTCGTTCCTCATTTTACCATTTGAAGTCATATCTTGTTAATAATTATGGGGTGGGTACCATTCATTATTGCACCTGAACTACTGCCAAGAGCAGGATCCAACAGCATTCATGCTTGGCTGCTTTGAAAGGCTCAGCTCCTCAGCTCAATTCTGTCTGTCAGATTCTTACTGCACCACCTCCTGCTTTCCCTTGCCCCTGGCAGCTACTTACACCAAAATTCCTTTGGGTAGTGGTGGTATGAACCCAGGACAGCAGTGCCTGGACAACGGCAAGGGACAGGCAGCCTGGGAGCTTCTTGGCAGAGCTGGAGGGCAGCTTTCCCTGCAGGAGGGCTGAGGCATGCTGGCAAACATGCTGCAGTGGGGATAAAGAGAGAATTAAAACCATTCTGGCAGAGTTGAAGGTACAGGTACCTGACCCATTGTGGCAGAAACTGCTACTGGAAATCCTTGTCCACTAACCAATGTCTTGGGGTAGCACAGCAGAAGAACAGGAAGCAAAAACAGGAGTTAGCTTAACAGACTGCTCTGAAGGCAGATGTTTATTCAAGACTGCTTCTGCATACATACAGCAGGCACAACAAAAAAGACTTTTATTTGATTAACACACTAAATAGTGGATGCTTTTATTATTCCAGATTTTTCGATGTTAATCCTACCAGAATGGCCAGACTGAAGCTACTTATCATCTTGCATGGTTATACTTTGTTTCCATGGAAGGAAATGAAAAAGGCCAGGAAGGTTCAGCCAGTTTTTCTTTTAATACTCTTTATTGGCTCATTAATGATTAATTCTTTTTAACACCATGCCCTTGATCCTGAATTCACAGTGGCTCAATGTAGATGAAAGATTTCAAATCCCCACCTCTCTTCCCTCTTTTCTTCTGCACCACTGTCTAAGGAAATCACCCAGGATAGAAAAACATCTTTGGAAGATTAAGTGGTGCAGAAGATGACACAAGCAAAGATCATAATCCAACCCAGTCCTGAAAAGCCACAAATAGTAAAGGACCCACTCAATAATAATTACTGCCACTGCTTAGCCACTAAGTCTACAACTTATTTATGCCTAGTGCTGCAGTGCTGCAGCATTCAACTGTTTTAGTTACTGAATTCTTCTTTTTGAAGGAATGCGGATTTATTTCTTCAGTTTATTATTAAAGGCAGAAAAAACTACTGTTCCACGACCAGGAATCAAAGGAAAGTCTTAGAAAAGCCACATAACAAGAACATTATTAATTTGAACATTTCCTTTGGATTAAAGAAAGCCTTTGGATTAAAGAATGCATTTGTCAATACACTCTCCTATGTGCCATAATAGGCATGAAAATATTCTGCCAACATCAAGTTTCTTCTACGATTTCAGTTTAATCACTTTCCTGAAGCTGTAAAAGAATCGGGTAAATAGGATAGGAGCCCTGGGTCCTTTTCCTACCACAACTACCAACACATGATTTATGGCCATTTCACTTACCCTTTTTGCATCTCATTTCTGTTTACAGATAAGGAGGCAATGAAATAACCACCTGCACAGTGCACTTTGAGATTTCTGGAGGAAGGATGCTATTTCTGTGCAGTACTTTTACTAATCTGCTTGCATGCTGTTACTAGCTGGTGCAGTTCAAAACAAAGGTTACTGCATTTCAGCGGTCCTGGGTGAAAAGCATGATATTTATATCAGCCTCACTATTAAATTCATTAAGTAGGCCTACAGAAATCAAGTAATAAAATTAACTGGATGAACTAAGAGCAGTGTATTATTAAATAATCACTGTGTCACGTGCACCACAGTGCTTACCACGGAGAGAGAAATGGAGCAACCCTAGTAAGCCTGTTTGAGCAATACCACCTGCAGAAACATATTCCTTGTTTGGCACATTTTTGTTCACACAGCTACACAGCAAGAGTATGCCATGGATTCAGCAAACAAGGGATTAGTAGTAATCAGAAGGTAGAGGAGAATCAGCATAAAGACTGATTTCTAATGGATGAATACATCAGCACGTCACTCATTTACTCAAAGTGGTGGATATGACAGTTCTTCAAAATTAGTTTATACAGGAGATATTAGTGAAGATAAGCTACAAATGAAATCACAGGTGCATGCATTTTAAAAAGTCTCCTGGGTAATGGGATGCAAAACTCCAGCGTGCTGGTCAGCTGCTCCACTGCAGCTTAAACCTGCAGTGCTGTCAGCCTTTGGCCATTATGTCTTCAGTTTCTGACACAAAGGGAGATAAACATTGCTACCCTAGGAACTAAAGTGAGAAATACCATCTCTCCAGAACACCACTGCTAACAAGGATGTCTATCAGAAGCTCAGGAGGGAGGTCAGAGACTCTACTGAAAAAAAGAAACTGGTTTATTCTCCTTCCTTTACTCTGTTAATAAAGACATGGGCAGTGGCAGCCTGCATTGTCTTGCCAATATTGTGGGAGTTTCAAGAGAAACTTTAGTCACAGACACTGTCCCAGTACTTCCAAGTCCAGAAATGGTGCTTAAAAAGAGATTTGAAAGAATGAGGCAGTAATGTAACAAATTCATGCAGGAGCAAGTACCTGCACCTCCAGTTAACAGGCACCGAGTAATGATCCTCAATATTTGCTATTAGGTCTGTATTTTGAAACACAGATATAAGCCTGCTAGTAAGACTCCAATAAACAATATGCATCCTTAATCACAGTTTATTATCATCATTACCTATAATTACCCAATTTGAAACTTAAAATTTTACAGGTAAGGCATCCATGGGAAAAAAATGATGCATGCCTGCAATAGGTTCTTTTGACAGAGATTTCAACATGGGTAGATTCAGTGAAGTTAATGTATAGAAGGGAAAGGGCAATATTAAATCAGTAACATTTTACACATCTTGTTACCATAAACAGCCTTATAACATCTCCAGTGCAGAAGCTTTAGTGAATAGGTGCATTTACCTCTAAGCACACTTGACAGGACTGTAGCTTTTCCTTATCCCCAAGAAGAGAATCAAATGTAAATATGTAAATGTACATGTACATTTCCTTGCAACACAATTAACTTGTATCATTTACTCATCTGAATCATAGCAGCTTTTTCATTAAAAAACAAACAAAAAAACACACACAAAAAAAAACCCCAAAACAAACCCACCCACAACAAAACAACCCCAAACAACTTTAGTTCCCTAGACAGACTAATATTTTTGGCCCAAGCACTCTAATACCACTACTCTGCAGTTCACTTAAAGCTAAAAGCTTGGGTAGCTCTGCCAGGAATGTTATCCTTAATTTCAAAGTTAATGAAGATCTCTGAGGGGACTTAACACTTAAGAAGCTGACTGGTTTTTAGCCAGGTGTCTGAATGTCCTTAAATAGAACATTACCTTCTCAGTATTGCTAAAAATACACTTCTCCACAATGACATGCTGAGCAGTCTGAACTCAGCCATGGTCCTTCAGCTTCCCACAGTCATTAACCATAAGAAAATCTGTGCAAGAAAAAAAAACCTCAAAAAAGTTACCCAGATCTTTTTGTATCCCTTTTTGTATTCCCTTCCCATGCCCTCCCACACTCTGTCTCCCCTTGAGGTGCTCAGAGGCTGCTCCTGCAGCACAGGGACAAGGGTGTCCACTTGGATTCCGCTCAGGAACATTGTAAAATCCTGTTCTGGGTACACACAGCCTGAGGCACTCCTGAGACTGATCTTGTAGCTTTGCATTCCCACTCTGGAAAAAAAGAACAGAATCTCTTCTTGCATTTGCCAAACATGTCCTCCCTACCACCTCTGGAAGGAAACAAGTGACTTTTATTCTGCCACAACTGCATCTGCTGAAATCCTTTTTCAGCACTCTCACTTGGCTGGAGCAGCAGAAGTACATGTAGCATGCTGGAGGGGACAGTCCCCTCACTCCTCAGGAACAGAGTATTAGTGCTGGAATAATTTGGGCCATAATTCCTAGTTATGCTACTACATTTCTACCAGCTGGATATAAAGATACCTCCCCACCAAAAAAGTCAGTAAACTGTAAGCTATACAGGCATCTGAAGTGCATCCTATGAGAAACCTATGCCTGCCTGCCTTTGTTTGGATTCATTATCCACTTTCCTTATATATTCCAGAGAGCTGAGGAGGCACTCAAGATAAATAACTTGCAATCATCTGATACCTTCATGTGACCTCCTCTCTGCAATTTGCATTGGCTTCGAGTTTCCAGATGAAGACGTCGGACAAAATAGTGCTAGGATTAATTTTAGCCTCCCCCTTGAGATGACTTGCTGATACCAGAATAAGGCTGCAATACCTGACAGAATAGAATATTATGCTTGACAACATAATCTGTTTCAGGTTTCTCAGGACTGAAATAAAGTGTGCAAAAACCAGTTTCAAGCAAAGAAGTGTTGTGTACTTCTGGAGCAGAGGAAGTATTCAAATAGTATCATTCCTCATGGTGTACAAACATACACAGAACAGAATCAAACAAATGTGAACAGGCTAGCATCACCTTCAATGAGACATTCACTAACGCCTGTGAAAAGATGGTACAAACACAGCTTTGGTGTGTCGATAGCACAAATTCCTCTAATTTTTTCACTTCCAAGTACCTGCAGTAATGGACTAACTGTGGGAAGCTTTAGTAACTCAAGTATTTTTACAGTGAGGGCTTTGCATCATTCAGACCAAAGCATTAAAACAAGCTGCCCTTAGAGAACTGCACATCAGTCAATTAATTTTAGCATATACTCCACAGGAGACTTAATGCAGCTTCAAGAGTGTATTATCTCCATTTTTCAGAGATGTTTGATGAGAACAGCTCTAGAGAGAGCAATCAAGCCTTTCTAAATCTCCATCATACAGAAAAAGAGCCCAGTTCTGCCCTCTCTTACACATTACCCCCCTGCCTGCAGCCCCTGAACATGTTCACTTTGAGTTACAGTCATGCAACTTTCAAAAATGAGCTCATGCTTCAATAACTTCCAGTGTCCTTGTCACCAAAATACTATCACGTGTGTTTGTAAAGAGATTCTCTTATTTTTTTCTAGACAATTGTCAGAGTAAACCATAAACTCTCCTATGGTAGCAGGGCCATGAAATGAAAAACTGAAGGAGGGAAAAGTGCAGATTGCCAAGGTTGCTGAGACGAGAGATGAGCCGAGGATGAGGACGTTTTTGAAAGCATCTCAACTGCACTGAAGAGTCTGAAAAATGATTTCTGCAACTGTCACAGAGCTGAGACTGAGGGGTTTGGTGTGTGCCAAAGTCATCATCTCAGCTCACAAGGGAGCCAGTCCCTGCTGTGGCAGAAGTGAGGTTGGCCACTCTTCATCCCCATGGCAGCCTGACCTCTCCCTCTCTGCTACAGCTTGACAGGAAACCTCTTGAAACTTCTTCTTCGTCCCACAGGAATAGCAATTAAATTATGTCTAATCAACACCCAAAAAATGGCAGCACTGTCCCCATTTCCAAAGGCACATTGCCTTGCAAGTTCTGTGTGGGAAGAACTTGATTTTGTATGCTTTGGGTGGATTTCTAAATATTTGAGTGCCCAATAAGAGCTTTTTAACTTGCAGGATGTGTGGAAAAATCAAGACACGTTTACTGTGCATATTACAAGACATATTTACAAGCAAGTAAACTCAAGGGTGTGCATGTATTTCTGTCAAGAAAAACTCCAGGAAAAAAATATAACAAGACTAAGTAATGACTGAAAAAAACCCACTCAATTGTGTTCTACACAACTACACCATAAATGGATTAAAGTGGAAGCTGATGCAGATCATGGCTATATTTGTTATATGGACTTTCTCTTGCCATGGATGACTTCTTGTCTATACCAAAATATGACTGCTGGATTGTTAGTGGACTTCAGAGGAGTATTTTTTGAACTGCTATGCTCTAATGAGACTTTACAACAGAATCTACATGCTCAGCATTTGAAAGAGAATGAAGAGGATGAAACTTGAGTCAAAAAGATACAGAAGCATAAAAATAACACAAGCTGAACAAAGTGGTGTCTAACAAACAATGTGAACAAAATGGAAAAAGCAGCTGATGAAATAAGCAGATGAATTCAAGTAACAAGGATGTTAATGGCCTGGGAAGCCCTGGTACGACGACACCCAACTTGGAGAGCTGTGCAAACTGTGGAAAATGAAGCAGTGAAGGAGAGAGAAAATGCAAGGCAGCCTCCTGGGCAGAGATGAACAAAACCGCTGGAGAGCATGAAAGCCACCAGGATGAGGAGATAAAAACACTGTCAAAACTAAAATCAGAAGAAATCAGCGACTTGAGCACATGCTAACAGGAAAGGCAGACAAATAGCGTTGCCCTTAAAATGTCATCTTTGGGCTGACAAGGACCCTGAGGAGAGAGGGTGCTTTCTTGGGGGTAGAGTCTTGCTCGCAAGCTTGTGTCAGCTGGTGCTGTCCTCAAGCAGCCCCAAAGGTGCCTCGATGGTATCTCACACCCCTGCTGGTGCCAAAGCTGTGACATTCGACGTCACCTCTGCTCCATCAGCCCAGGGGCACCTTGAGTGGGTGGCCAGCCCAGGGAGGGGGCAAGGGGAGACAGCTCTGGGGGTTACACAGGCACAACTGCAATCCCTGCCAGCCTCTCCCCTTCCCACAGAGCCTGGGAAGCTGCATACTGTAAGGGACAGCCGTGACCTTTTAGGCCAGACCAAATAAAAGACCTTGAGTGTAATTCAAGACTTTTACAGTCAACAGTTCTTGTCTTCAGAAGTGCCAGGATTTCATCCCTGACATTCAGACGGCCCGGTTGTCCGCAGCCCACCTCCCGGGAACAGTCACCTCTGCAGCAGGGATGGCACTGGTGGTTCTTTAGAAGAAATACCCAAAAATCCAAACACTCCTGTCCAAAAGGAGCACATACCTACTTGTGAGCTGCACCATCATGCTGCAAGTGTGGTTTAAGTTTTTTTCCTTTGTCTTCTTTAAAAAAACCAAAAAACAAAACACACCACATATCTTTAAGATATTAAGTTCTTTAAAAAGTATTTTAAGAATTAAGCCTATAAATCCAGAAAGCAGCAGGATGATTTTTGGAAAGCTTCAGTGAAATGCAGTGTGCATCTTTTTGTCTTGGGAAGTAAAGGATTTGGTGTATTTATGTACTGAAAAAAAAATAAAGTAGAGCTTGAGAAACTATAATCTGTCCTAGCACAAAGTATTTGTGAAATTGTAAAAAGAAATAGGGAGGGGAACACTGGAATCTCCTGATTTTTATTAATATAGCAAAGAAAGTTAAATGTAAGTGACAAGTTCTTCAGTAGAGGGAATAGTGGTCCAACTGCTCCATGACAGCACTTTCACATACACTGCAGCAAATTGCAAATATTGAACAGACAAAACATGTGCCTTCACTTTGTCTGTGGGAAACAGCTTGTTTCAAAAACCTCAAGAGGAAAAAGAATCCCAGAATTTATGATAAGTCATTAAGAATTTAAATCACAATATATTGAGAGAGGAATATTGGCATATTGATAACAATTGTACAGTTTGTTCCAGTGCACTAAAGAACATGCATTACCATAGATAACAAAAACCAAGCTAATATTCCCTCTTATTTTTCTGCCTCGTATTTGGAAAAAGGTAAGCTATGAAGGTTAAAGAATTTATCAAATAAAATGAGGAAAATTATGCTGTAGCTCTCCTACATAAGAAAAACTGTCAAGCTATTATTTTCTCTAACCAATTAATCACATCAGGAGAACACCACATGAGCTTTTAAGAGTTTTCATCACTACAGACTGAATAGCAGATTCAATTAACTCTCCTGAGTTTCTGGTAGTGAAGTAGGAGGTATGATTTTACACAGTGCCATGTAATTCTGTCCTTTTTTTTTTTTTTTTTAATGAGCAGACAAGTAAACTATCAGTTTTCATGACATTTATTTCCTACTATTCTTTTCAAAGTACTTAATCTGTTCTAGAAGTAGTTCTGCATAGAAGAACTTAAAATTAAAAGTAACTGTTATACCTATAAATCATACCTTGCTTTATATACCCCTCATCAGAAGTTCCAAGTCTACAATTTAATTTCCAATCAATTAATTACTGTGAAATACATTACAACAATGTATGCAGAGAAGAAATGTGAGAACTAAAATCTGAATAAAATCTTCCCTGAGTAAGAGCTGTTGTTGAAGCAGGATTTGGCTGAATTTTCTTTCAAATTTGTTCAGATAATTTAATTTACACTGTCTTTCAGAAACATTTTTTTCAAAATTGAAACTACATGACTGAGACATTCAGCTGGCTTTGCTTATTATTATGTTCAGCAGTTCCACATTTCTGAAAATTTTACATTTCCATAGTCATAAAGCTAAGTCAGGAAAAGCAAATAATTCGCCTATGCAAAAATGCCAACATTTTTCTAATCTTTAAGTGTCCTGTCTTTTAAAACAATTTGCAGGGAAGCATGTGCAGAATTCCACCATAAACAAATATTAGAGAAAAAACAAATTAATAAAAATACTGACAGAATATTGTAAAATTCACAGAATATAAATACAGACATCTCAGTAACACAATTACACTGGTTCAGTTACAGAATAAAAACTTGCTGAAAATGGCCAATTCACTTCAACTTTTACTTACTAAATGTTTGAAAACATCTTTTCATGAATCACACACAGACCAAAAATTCATCATGCAAATTCGTTAATTGAATTTGAACATAAAACTTTTCCTTGCAGAGAGTCTATTTTCTCAGTGAATAAATAAAATCTGCTTTTATCAAGTATTCAGTTATTTGTTCACTTTTCATCTCATTTCTGAACAAAGTCACACAAAGAAGGGAGAGAAGTTTCATTATAAAGCCAACCTGTTACTGGTGCTAACCCTGAAACATCTTTTCAAAGTCTCATAGAATGTTAAATATCACTTAATCAAACTTACAAACAAATCATTATGAATTTTAATTGGGCCACTCACAGCATCTCTCTGAAACCACATCTTCATCTAGGTTTACCCGCTCCCAGATGAGTGAAAACAGGAGGTGTACGTTTAATATCAGGTAATTAAATTAAGCTTAAAAAAATACCACCTGTGATCAGGCATTCTATAATTAACCTATGCTTACAGATACGGTGTCATCAAAATTAACTGCACTCTAATCTCAATAGATGTGAGTTTTGATCTTTTTGTTAACTAATCCATTGAACACTTTTTCCAAGCTCTCCACAAAAGGTCATTTCATTAGCAGCAAACTCTGGCTGTAACAACACCTGACTGCTGATCTGCTAGTTACTTGCCAAATACAGCTCTGAGCCTTAAAAGAGTGGGGGAAAAAGGCACTATTTGTCTATACAGTTCTACAGATAGACTCCTCCTCCTCCTCCAGAAGCTTTTTGCATTTTTCTGGCTGCTACAAACTACCTGCCATGAGCACACTGGATGTTCAGGATAAAATTGCAACTCCATTGGATGCTTGCACCCAGCAGAATGGAACATGAATGCTACGGAAGGAGCTGCTGATCTGCACCAGTTCATTTAACCTGGTGCATAACTAGAACCCTCAGACAATGACAACACAGTCTTTAAGCACAAGTTTAGAAAGCCTCATCGCATGATAACTGCATCCCAGTCTCTCCTCGACTGACAAAAAGACCATCAGTAGACGCATGCCCAGGTGGCAAAGTGACTGCATTGCCTGTTGGAGAAATGCAGGCAAGTCATCAATGGGGACACTGCTTGGACCTGGAAGGTTCCCTTATCATCCAGGAAAGATCTGAGGAGATGTCCGAGACATCTACAGGAATTTTGGCTGCACTACCAACGATGTTTCAAGATGTGCTTCAAAGCATATATTTTCCCACTTGTTTTCTTTACACAGGCAGCACCCTGATTTACTGACCAATCAATGTCAGCCACATCGCTTGCCCACCACAGCACTAAGCTGTCACATCTCTTTCTTCCCTGGACATCTCCCTTGATGAGAAGGCAGCGGTGCATTTCATGTGAGCAGCTGTGCTCCTGCCATACCCACTCCTGTACTTCTCCTGCCACCTGTGGACACAGAGATGGCAGTTTCTAAACTCTCTCTGCTGCTTCTTTAAAGCACAAGCTTCACAGCCACCCTGGCAGCTGTAGCCATCTCCATTATGTATTCATTTAAGGTAACTTTTAATTACAAACAGGACCTCTAGAAAAGAAAGGGCTGAATCCTGAGATGTCGGCAAGATACACTCCTTTGAAAAACCAGAGCATTATACTACCAAAATAATAGATAAATAGACTTTTGCTGCTATTAGCCTTAGGATATGGAGTTTAGGAACAAAGAGCCACATCTAAAATCTACTAGCCAAAACCACAAAGGAAAAAGCTTTCCTAGCTCTGCTCCCTGCTGTCGCAGCCACAGCTGACGTAAGAACAAGAGCCAGCCCTGCCCTGGTGATGTTCCTCTGTAGAGTTACTGCAGTTTCTAGACTTCCAAAAAAAACACAGTTTAATTTAGTTTTCAATGTCAAATAACTGATTTCAAGTGCATTTCCCACAGCAATCCATAGATTCTCTAGCCTTCTATTTTTAAGTGTGCGATAGCTCACAGCTCCGAGGCTGCAGTATATATTATCCAGCAAAATTACCATGTCAACAAATAACTTTTCTTTACTTGTAAACAGTGCTTCTTTGTGAGCTGGCAGATGTCTGCCAAATTACACTTTTACTCATCGAGATGCTCATAGGGAAAAGTATCAGTAAGATACAACCCTCTTGTGCAGCAAGCAGGAACAAAAGACTTGATGGAAAATGACTCCCCCAAAATACTCATATCTCAGCAATAAAAGACAATTCTGAGAACTGGTGTACAAGCAAGGGACAGCAGACTCTTGAGGAGAGCAGTTTTCTGATAAATTATTCACAAAGATTATATGTAATTCAAAACCAGTCAATAAGTAGGTGTCAAATTCTCAGCAAATGAGTCCTGAGGTACACACAAAGTGTGTAAACACATATCATTACACCTCCACATATACTGAGGCTGCAAAGAACTTGAACTCATACTTTTGTAGGTACGTAGATGTCAATTAGTGCCAAAATGCCAAGTTGCTTGTCCCAGCTACATGCACAGATCAGCTCCTGCTCATCAACTGACCCCCGATGGAACATGATACTCAGTTGACTTTCCAGACAAGGTGCAAACCCTCTGCCCCACTGTTCCTTCCTGCCACAATCCTCACCCATCCCCAAGCATCCCTGCATCTCAGCCTTCCCAGCCAAGCTCAGGCAGTTTTGAAGAGTTGCACCAAAAGAGCCCATCTGTGGATGGTGGATCCCCACCACCTGTTCTGGCATCTCATTCACCTAACATGGATGAAGCTCTGCCCCAACGTAACACATACAAGGGAGAGCACTCAAGTGCTTTCCCCAGCTAAAATTGATCAGACAATGACTTATGTGGACTTGCTGACCTTCGAGGTCTTTTGCAACATTACTGATTATTTATTATTGAAAGTGGTTGCCAATATATTGGGTTCCATTTTATGTTTCAAAAGCTGTGCTTCACAAAATGCACAAACACTTCTTAAAAAGATAAGATGTTGGTGCACATACCCAACTTTAACCCTCAGCACCCGAGGAAAAGATCAAATCTACAAACTTCACAAATGAAAGGAAGGGAAACCAACACATTCATTAATTGTTTACAATGAAGAAAACTGAATCCTCTGGTAAGAAACTTGTTGTAGGCACAGGTAAGATTCTGGTGTTCATGGCCATAATTCCTGTTTCTGGACATAAAGCCAGAGGTGTACCTATTGTGCTGGCAGCACCACCTGGGAACAAGAGATTCAGGGCCCTGCTGGGCTCCCCAGAGCTCTCTTAACCTTCCAAAGCAAGAATTAAAATCTACAAA
Source organism: Florisuga fusca (assembly GCA_038090715.1). Lineage (NCBI taxonomy): Eukaryota > Metazoa > Chordata > Aves > Apodiformes > Trochilidae > Florisuga > Florisuga fusca. Next base: position 6,443,934 of record JAAWXA010000017.1, on the reverse strand, counting down.
GGATGCCCTGAAAGGGCCTTCTAGCAAACACCAGTTTCTCCTTCATCCTGCAAGCAGGTGAAGAACTTGGATGCAAGTGGGTAAGTTTTCCCATTATAAAACTTGGCATCCCTTATAGAAATGTAACACCTTGAGTATGGTCCTCTGAGCCCACTGCCATGTGCATGTGCATAACATGCTCCTGATTTCTCATGCTTTTTATCCAAAAGGATTGCAAGGCCCTACAAAGTACACCAGAAAGAGTTTCATCCCCACAAATACTTGACCATGCAGTGTCCCTCAAAGGGAGGCCATTCCAAAAAGAACCTCTCATTGCACCACCAGCAGCTAAGCAGAAGGAAATGTGCAAGGAATCTCTCCTGATACAGAAAAGAGTGGTGGGGGGAAAGAACCTTCAAAAATATTACGAACCATCACAAACAGCTGCCAATCACCTGGAGGGATAAGGGTGGACATAGGGGTGGCAGAACACATCCACATCTTAACACCACAGAGGACAGGAGGTAAATGGATGCTATAAACAGCAGGAAAGGGGGTGATGAAGCCATGTGAATGAAGGAAAAGCTACAGTTACTGCTGACGGTGCCAAAAAGAGCAAGAGGAACTAAAACTGTATGACCTTTTTACTTTTAAGCATACACATTGCAAAGCAAGATTAATTAAAAGGATCCATTTTCATCATATGCAGGATCTGCTTACTGCTGCATTGTCCCATGTATGCAGCATATGGAAAAGAGAACAACTGCACATGAAAACTTACCATGGAAGACTAAAAAGAGGAAACGTGAACCAAGTAGGTAAAATGTACATATTTGCTGGCACAACTGAAAATCAGACAGGTGGCCACAGAAACCAGGCTAGAAGAGAAGGTAGTCTTACACTTGAAAATAAATCAGTCTCTCCCACGGACATTCAGTTCTTTTATAGACTCAACAGCAGCTGTGCAAATGTAGTACTAAAACAATAGAAAAGAGAGGGGGATGCAGAAACAAGAAAGGCACTGCTCCATACAGAAATTCTCATAAAACTGGAAACCATTCAATGGGAACTGAAGAAGTTTGTTCATGTCACAGGAATCCAGACCTTGCAACAGTACAATTTAATATCCTTCTAGTAATATCCTTCTCTGAAACCTTGGTCTTGCAACAAACAGCCCAATCCAATATCCTATTGAAGCACCAAATGAAATCCTCATGTACCAAAGAGGACAAAGCAGCTTCCTACATTTAGCAATACCTACCCTCAATTTGCATTTAAAATTCTCTAATCCAAGTATGATCTGAGTGCAACTCCCAAAGCAATCAAACCTCATGTATTTTGATTATTTTCTAAGTGAACAGGGAAAAAAGCACAGATAGAGCACAGAGACAAGCACACACTGAGAAGAGGGAAGCCACTTCCAACCAAGAATTATTGAGCTGACTTGAAAACAAGGACAATTATGAGGTCACATCAATGGGAATAAAGTGCCTGATTCAATCACATGGCTATTCTATAATGCCTTGGAATGGGAAAAACACATTAGGCATCTGAAGGTAAATGGAAAATCATTTTACAGTTACTAGAAATGGGGACATTCTATATAAAAGTTCAGTACTTTACAAATTTTATTTTATCTAGCTATATTAAATCCAAATCACTCCATCTTTGGGTTCTACAGACCACTTAGATAAAGTACTTACATACCTTACAGAAAGGAGTCAGTGGTCCTCACTAGATAATTGCAAGCAGGAGTTTTGCTTTAGATGAGCCCTTTGACAGTGAGCCTCCTTCAGGTGTTTTTTTGTTGTGGGTTGGGAGATTTTGGGTTGGGTTTTTCTTTGGTTTTTGGTTGTTTTTAATTTTTTTTGGGGGGGCGGGGTGTTGTGTTTGGGGTTTTCTTGTTTTGTTTTGAAGTGTGAGACCTAAACTTCTTAGCAACAATTATAAGCATCATATGGCCTTGTATGTAAAATACATCACTTGCTATAATGCTGGCTTGAAACAAAATGACACATGAAACCTACAAAGCACCCCATCTTTCATTCAGTGATTTTTGTCCCCATCCTTAAGCTGTAATCCCCCTAATCAAAGCTCGGATAGTACTTCACCAACATTTTGTGGCAATACAGTATGCCAGCTGCACACTCCTCAGAACATACACAGCCTGACTGAAAATCCACAGGCCAAGGTGTGTTCATCTCATGCAGAGACTTGAGGGAGGCAGAATCCAGCCAGCAAGGACAGCAGAGCTGTTTCAAGAGGAGAATTGTCCCCTGACTTACACTGACAAACAAAAAGTAGTTACACTCAGGAATTACTGAGTTTTATTTCATTTCTACTGTACAGCTTTGCAAGCAATGGGCTTTTGTGCAGAGTCAAAGCATGAACAGCCACCAAGGACCAGTTACAACTTGACGTCACCTGCTGGACAAGAGCACCAAGAAGAAAACACCACTTTGCTGGGCCTGGTATGGAGGGAGATCTCCTGCCTGTGGAGTCAAGCTGCCCACCTCCATCCCACACCAGGCAGAGTGCCAGGAGCAAGGGGACACACAGCTTCCCTGAGCCAGGTCTGTCCCTGCTCCCCCTGGCATGGCAGTGATGTCCCCCAGCCGGTGGCAGCACAGCCTGCAGGTTTCTAACCCCTCAGTGCTGCATGATAAACCAGTGCCACTGCTCCTCTTCAATGCTCTCTTCTAAAAGTTAAACTCTAACAAGTAGTACAGTATTTTCACAACTTCATCTTTAGCGGTCATTGTTTTCATGTTCACCGCAATTATTTCTTCACCACGGATGTGAAGAGGCCTTGTAGGCATTTCACTGTCAAAATTACATCCACTTGACTTAAATCAGCCTCGTGTCAGCCCCTGCACAAATGCTGGACTGGACTCTTCCACACCAGCAGAGTCTGCCTTAATCTCCAGAGTAGCTCTTGACATGTAAAGATAATGATGACAACAAGGAGAAGCGACAGATTCTGGTTTATAACTATAAATTCTTTGGCCCACAATGCGTTTAAAGAACTTGGGAGGGAAACCCAAAATCCTGCTTTAACATTAGGATTTCATCACTGGTAGAGAAGTGTTACACAAAGCAAACAACTATTGTTAAAAACCACGTGCTCATTCAGTTATTATTTTTGACTAGTCACACCCTCTCATTCTTTATAAAAACAAGATTTCTCAAAGTTGCCAATAGCTGTTTCAAATACCTTCCTCTGCTGAATAAGCCTCCCAGTTTCTATATTCAGAGCACAACTGATGCAGAAGTCTCTTAACACCCACTAAACTTGAATAATTTATACTCTTACAGTCTTGTATGGCAAGATACAAAGTGACTTAATCATGAGGTATTCATAGCATTCTCCTCCACAGAAGTATGAAACTCAGTGAAAATACCATTCCAATACAAGTCCTCAGGCGGTATGTTCCACACAGGAGATTGACTTGAGTTTTCATTAAAAATTCAGAGCCACAGACAAATCAAATACTTTTGGTTTTCTGTACGACTGCTTGCCTGGGCAGTTGGAGAATTCATTATTAAGCACACTCCTTTTCTAGATTAAGCTAAGAAAACAGGATAGGTTGCTTTAATATTAATACCAATATCAATATCATGTGTCTGCACGTTGCCTATGGCATCTCATGAAACTTTTTAAGCACAATTCAAACTTGTAATTGCCTTTTACTGCTTCAGCATTTAGATTAAACCTACATCACAGCTTAACATCACTGCACAGACACTATCTAAAAAGGAAAGCCTGGCGTGATTGCAGGACTCCTGTTTCATCGCTTCGTTTCTATCCTGCCTGTATTTTTCACAAACACAAGAAAACAAATTTGTCCTGAGACACAAGCCACTGTAACTGTTTCCTAAGACAGCCACAGAAGTAACCCTATTTTGGGCTCCTTGTTCAGTTTTGGTTTGGGATAGAGCTTTTCCAAGTGACGAGTAGCTGCTAGTATTGTCACCACTGATTTTCTGTGGGGGCTGGATGCCAAGTTGTCTTTGAGAAAAACTCCCTACAGAGATGTTTTGCTCCTTTAGACATTTTAAAGGTTTATGAAAATCAAAGGAGATTAAAAACATATATGTGATTGCTTGTTACATAAGTAGTTTCTGAAGGCATGCTGAGTTTAATGACAGCTTAGTGAAACAAAATGAAGCAAATCACTTATCATAGTTACCAAAAAAAATTCTTACGTCAAAATATTTTCTCATTAGTTTCTTGAGGGTTTTTTGAGTTAAAAGTGGTTTCACCTACCTTATAAACATGTACATTTAATCACCCCATTCTGAAAAAGGATATTGATATCCAAGGGGCCCCCTAAAAAAAAACAACTAACACAGCACAAGCCTGACTTACTGTCCAACAAATACATCTGAGACAGCACAGTTCAGTGCATGAGACACTGAACTGAGAGCCAGGAGACACAGACATAAAAACTTGTGTCCCATGTCCAAGGCAAAGGTTGTCTCTAGTCCATTTTGCAGCAGCAAGTGCCAGGGGAGCAATAGGAACACTGAAGGTGCATGAACTGATACCCTCTCAGTGCCCAGCAACCAGCAGCTTATCATCTCCCTTGGCAGCTGTGGATCTTCACATTTAACAGCCAACAGATCTCCTACAACCTACCACCAAGGGCTGGGACCAGCAACAGCTCACTTGGGCTTTTTTCTTCTCCTTCCCTCCCCCCTCCTTCTCCTTTCTTCTATCCTATCTATTTAAATTTACTCTTTCAAGGCAAGGACCATCTCTTACAGTGCTGCATTCATAAAATACCTAGTTCAGAGCAGCCTTGATCTCATCTAAGGCCTCTAAGCATTATGCTCTCTAGTCAGGTGTACTGTATTCAGGGACAATTCTAAGGCAGAAATTTCCTGGCAACCAGCAAGTACCTGAGGTCTGCCATAAAAGTCATCAGGCTGACCGAAACAGGAAAATTAAGCTTTCTTTTTACTCACTGCATGCAAAGCTATTTATATTTCCAGTTAATATCATGGCTTTGCAGTTTCCCAAAGTGTGTTTTAGCACTTCCCTTTCATTGTGACATCTGTCAGCACACCTTCAATACTCCTTTAGAGCAGATACAGCTGTTGATACTCAGTTCAATATCTGGATTACAATCATGTGGATTGGGTCTTTGGTCTATGATCAGTGATCCTGAAGCTATTCTCACAAAAGAAAGTAAAAGCAACAGAATTTGGCTTCAAATACGTAAGTACTCGCTGGGTAGAAATTTTAAGAATTGACACCTAAACGAATAAATCATTCACCTGCCAATATCCTGCTGAAAGCAATGTCATCTGGGCTTTTATAAATGGAAAAGCTTTTAGGAAATCAGCACTAATTGGCTGGACTCAGTTATGCTACCCACTATTATTGAATAAAGTAAATCTCAGTGTCTTATTTTTAGCATCTGCTGCACTACAGGACAGTGTCTTTGACAAAACCCTACTCTGCTCATCATCAAAAAGTCCTTTCTCCTTCCACTTAGTTAAAGCCATTAGCAGCTAGCTGTTACCCTACACTAAGTCAATACCATATCACACAATTAACATCACAGATTCAACACCAAAAGGCTAACAAAATCCTACTCTGCCAGAGTTACTAACAGAAGGGTGCAACGTGGCACCTCCAGGCTTGGAGATCAAGCAGCTACAAGGGGAATGGACCAGCCCAGCTTTTATAGAAGCTGAAATGAATATGAAGCTAATGCTGGAAACCCTCTGGGATTATTAACCAGCTGTCCACAAAGCAACAGAAATTCTGTAGGATCCAGTTGCAGACATGCCAGCAGTGGATTTACTAATTAAGTAGCAACATATGCACAATAATTATAGCTATCACATCCTCAGACAGTCTCCCCTAGTTATTTCTCGTCATAATTTTTGCACCTTGGATTGCAACAAAAATGCCAAAGGACCTTCTCAGAGTTCTTACGAATTTCCCCCCCATGGATTTTCACAGTTCAGTGAGAAGGAACAGTCAGTGAGAACACAAGCTGAGGCTGAACATTGTTACATAAACGTGGCCTTGAAGGCACTGAGCCAGAAGGGAACTCGTTTATTTATTCCATTTTATTGGGATGTGTGTTTATTTGAGAATATGGATTTCACATATGTACATCTTGGCTGACTAGCCCAGCAATGAGCTGTCAAATGATATCCATTGTGATAGCATTACACTTACCTTTAAACTGAGGCTTCTAATTGCCCTCCATGCATCACTTTTAGGAACAGAGACATCATTCTAAACCCCAAGCAACCTCACTAACATTTGTTTTGCAAGGTTTCCTTGTATGTGCATTTCTGTAATAGAACTTCACAAAAAAACACGTTTTGCTACTGCCCAAAAGCTGTGGAGTTTTATCCTACTCACTGACAAGTTTATCTGTTAAATGTAATAAGGCAATATTCTTGAAGTCTTGAGAACTCAAAGCTACAAAAGAAGAATTCACAAAGTGGGATACAGTGATTACTGTTATTACTAAACTAAATTATTATCTAGGCAGTTTGAGAGCATTTAAGCTGGTGTAAGATCCATGCACATTTTTTCAATTTAAGTTTTTAACCTACCATAGTCAACATGGTAGGTTAGACTTGATGATCTCTGAGGTCCCTTCCAACCCAGCCAATTCTATGATTCTAATATAAGACTAACCCCAAGCTAAAGCACTCAAAAGTGTATGGCTAAATCTATCAACCTCTGAGCTATCAAACTTACCAAGCAACAGTTTGCCAAAGCATTTGACCAAATACACTTCCCTGTTTGAATGCCAGTATGTGCATGCCTGTTTCTTACTGGAGCTTTACACAACTTCAAAACCCATCCAGTCCCTTAAGCAGCCTCCTCTATGGGGATCCTGTCACCCTCCAAATCTTGCAATACCTAGGTATACATGCCAGTGAAAAGGTTTCTCCTAAAATTTGTATCTATTTGGAAAAGATATTTACATCTACCTGTTTCACAGACCTACAGGGAGATGCAGCATGTCATACTATTTAAGCTCTTTTTGCTATTACTGTGGGGATTACATCATTCAATGAAAATGTGACCAGGGAGATCACTAAACTCCCATGTGTCATGTAGACATGAATGCCTTTAAATCTGAATAACAACTTTTGCCCCAATAGGGGCAGGTCCTTTCCCTGCAGGTTTCTCTAACTGTTTGGAGACAACTTCACTCTGGTTATCCAAGTCCTGCAGTGCCAGCACCAGTGGGTACAGGACTGAGGGTGAAATCTCCTGTGGCATTTGGGTGGCTGCTGAGGGCTACCCAGGAGCCAGATCCTGACCATCAGCTCACAGATCAAGCTCCCCACATTCCAACCACTGCTGTCCAGGGGGAACAGAGAAGAATGAATCTCTTCTGTCTCCACCTTACTACAAGAAAGCCAGTATACAGCCAGGAAGAGAAGCCTTCCCTCTGTGAGGGCAGCATTCAGACAAAGGGTTTTGCCAGGGGATTTCACTCAGCACAAGAGAGGGCTGGCATTTCACCCCTTGCCACTAAGCCATCAGACCCCACCTCCCACAACACAAAGACGTGACTTTTTCAGCTCTATTAGAAAAATCACCTTAGCTCCATCATGTGAATGAATGCAGTCTCAAGCAGAGAGACATCCCTGCAACATCCTTTAATAAAAGCATCTGTGTGCCCTCAGCACATCACCGTACCCTGACCATTCTGTTCACAGCAGCATCATATCCCAAGCCCTGACCACAATTTATAAGCCTCTGGATAGGGCCACCTGTGGGTCCCTGGAGACAGAAAATGAAGAAATGAAGCAAAACCATCTGTGCTGGTGTGGGCTCCCCTAGTGCTTGCTTATGAGCAGATCTCCCTTGCTGATGATCCCTCCATGGCTTAGGCAAATATTGAAATGCAGCTCACCCCTCTCCAAGTATGAGGCTTTCAGATTCCTTTCAGACAAGGGAAGAGAAAGAGCAAGGGGGAAAGTAAGAGGAAAGAAAAACTAAATCAGGATGAGACCCGAAGACTGCCAAAATCAATAGGAGCCTCTCTATTAAGTTCAGTGGGGTTTTGATGTAGCAGAAAGAAGTCAAATAGACTGAATGGCAAGCACATTGATTTATTAGATGCTCAGATACCATGGTGAATGATGCCTTGGGCAGAGACTAGAGATTACTGACCTCTGCTCATTATGGTTTTCATATATTATACATCACACACACACAGTTTTCCTAAATAGTATTGAAAAGAGAAAACACCAGAATAAGGGCATTCTGCATTACTTCATTAAGCATACAAAAAAACACTCAAGAGAAAATATCACCCTTCATCTCCACTTTTGCCTCCAATATTATATTTTCCCATTGTTTTTTTAAACAGGAATGGGCTGTCTAAAATATAGAACAATTGAGACCTTTGCATTGAAAACATTCACTAGCAACAATTACTTCTTGTTGAACTGCAAAAACATCATGAAATTGAGTCTAATTTTAAATGCACACAGAAGGAAAATAAATCTGACCGTTTTTCAATTTCTAATTCACTTACCTTAGCAAGCACATATTCCCACTGGGCATTTAAAAAGTTTTTTTTTCAGATAGTAAGGAACAACAGCACTAAAACAAAAGAATAATTTCTGCAGTTCTTAAAAAGGAAATTTTCACATGCAGCATAGTAATAACAGAAGAAAGAAATAAGCAGTCATTACACATCTTGGTCAGGCAATCCAGCCAGAAATGGCTGTACATCATTACTGCTGCCAACCATACTTCATCCTTATGGTTCATTGTCTCATATGCTGTTATTAATTTCACTAAACTGGTGCTAACTCTCTCCTAAATTTCTCTTGCAAATCAGCAAACTGAAAAGTTCAAAGCTGACAACTTTGGCTTCAACCAAGAGGTCTAATCCTACAACCAGCATTTTGTCACCATTGTTTGCCTGCTTTTTGCGACTGGGCTCATTGTGCTGAGGGACAGGTACAGGTATTGTGCTGGTGTTACACCAAAAAGGAACAGCATTATTGTTTAGATAATGTTGCCAGCCAAGCCCAAAAATTACTCCATCACATCATGGCCTCTTGCTTTTTCAAGCAGATTTAGTAAGACAGATGGTCCTGCTACCATTTCTGCTACTCCAAATGCTGCTGCTTTTGCCTTCAGCGACTCAAGTAGTGAGCCTGAAAACTGCCTAAACCATCTTAGAGAGTCTCTTTTCCACCTCAAAGACTGATGAGCAACTTAGAAAAAACACTTGCCCCACATAAACTTTGTTCTTCTGAATCACTTCTACGTCCCATTCATTGATTTTCATAGTCTTCAACACCCACAGCAGTGTCATACAGAACATGCCTGATCCACTTGCTCTCATTTCCTCGTGAATCGCTCCCATCATCGGGGGCTACAACACTACCACACTCCCAACACAAATCTTCACTTTGCACTCGGAAGTGACACCGTGGCTGCCTGTAATATGCCCACAACACGTTGGGAAACTGTCCCTCCACCCGTCGGTGCCCTGTTCCCTGCAGCTCAGCACTGGCTGCTGGTCCCACCAGCTTCCTCCTCTGCACTTACCCTAAACCCTCCCTTATCATCAGATTCCTGAGCTCTCCCCTCCTCCCTGTTCTTCATTGTGCAGGCACATGCAAATCTAGATAAAACGGTAACATAATGGCCAATGTTACACCACGGTTAAATCCTACAGTTGAGGAAATGAAGAGTTAGGAGACATTATGGTTCCAGCAGAGTCAGCATGTCTTCCTTGCTCAGTACAGATTTGGCACCATAAATCCCCTTGTAACATAAAGAGCTGCAGGTTCAACCAGAAAAGCCGTAACTGAAAAGGCTTAATATCCATGTGCTGTACTAATATGAAGTTTTTGCAGGAATGGCAGGTTTTGTACACCCTGATATGTGTTTATTTGAATTATACAGCCTCAGAGATGCAGCCAAAGTAACTGCTTGCATGTAAATAATTCAAGTATTTGGTTTCAAGGATGTTTTGGTTTGGGATTTTTTTGTTTTGGTTTCTTTGTTTGGGGTTGTGGTTTTTTTTTTTGGGGGGGGGGGAGAGTGTGGGTTGTTGGTTTTTTTCTTGTTTGTGTTTCAGGGGGGGGTGTGCATTTGGTTTGGGGGGGAGGAGAGGAGGCGTGTGTTTGGGTTCTTTAAATCTCATGTCAGGTTCCAAGTACACAAAAAACCTCCCAGAAATTTTGGAAGTTTAATAAGTGAAAAATATTCTGACATGCTAAAGCTTCAGTGCTCTCCCGCAGGTGCTCCTCAAGATAGAATCGATCCAGTAAATTAATATTGTGGTTTCTTGCCACCTTTAACTCATGTCAGCCCTTTGCACCGAGGCACAGTCTCTCTTTTAAAACAATCTGCACTTGCTCAGTTGTGCTTGTCCTATAATTGCAACCGCCCTTCGGAAAAGCAAATCACACCACTTATTCAGCTCATCAGCCTACCAAAAACCTCAGGCTACATGGTCTGCTTCTCCCTCCACCCCCATCCTTTTTTTTTCTTTCTTTCTAATTGCAATACTTTGAGCACAAGTAGCTCTTCCAGCAGAAGGAATCAATTATGAAATAAATCTGATATTCAGATCAGACTTTAATAGAAGGGAATAGTCATCCTATATATGATATTTCCAGATTACATCTTAGCATGGCTCACTGAGTCGGCATTTCAGTGTTCTCACTAAATCAAAAATTAAACAAAGCAAATCAGTCAATTAAGGTGCCTGCTTCTTGCTCTGTGCACATATAATCTTTCCAAGTCTAATCCTTAACTTAATTTGAAGCAGGGAGTGCTCAGTGTTTAGGAAGAAGCATTCACCCTGCAGAGCTGGCTCCACTGCACAAGATGTCCAGCTCAGTGTTTGAAATCACTGCTACTCAAATGCAACCTCAGCCAGCCACAGGACAAGCCTGAAAGCCATTTATTCCCACCAGAGAGATGTCCAAAAAGTGCACAATATCACAATCACTACCAACGAGCAAAATTCACTATGCTGCTTTACTTAGTGACGACACTGATGACATTTCATTTTCTCTCTGGAAACTCTGCCAAGCATGGAAGACACACTGGGAATCTACTCATTTGTCCCTCTGTTTGACAAACTGGCTACACCCACAGCCGTAACAAGAGGAAGATACAAAGTGCTTTGATCCTCAACAGACACAGAATCGAAGAATTTATTCATTACACACATAGCACAGAGTTTTCTGCAGGTATAATCTGAAGGTGAAGGAAAAGGAAGAATGAGGTAAGTGTGCAAGAAAATATTTTGCCCTTGAGAAATACTAAGTCTTCACTGGAATGCCTTTTGTCATTACACAGATGGCCCTAACTCCATCAAATGCCATGATTTCGGCAGCATCTCTCCAGTTTCCAAGGGCTAGAGTTTTGTTTTGCTCTTAAAGGTAAAAAAATCACTCCTAGAGGCCCCTTTTCCCATGAAAGCCAAAATTCCTAAGTCACCATCCACCATTCATGGTTTTGGAAGTCTCTACTATTGCCTGTAAAAGGGGGAAATAAGCCCTTGTACATATCACTCAGATGCTTGCCTTCCAGTGTGATAGCCACACTGGGTCAAACCAAAGCTGAATTAAATTCCTGGAGTATCCAGCAAAGAGCCATGCCTAAATTTTTTTCTCAGCTGATAATGAGACAGATGAAGCCTTAAAAGTACAGGCAATGGAAGTCAGTAAATATTCCTGTTCCTCAATAGCAAATGTAAGAGCATTTTTCCCTCGTATGTAAAAGTGTTTGCGTTTGCTTTCCAATTCAAAACATACTCTCCTTTAATTCTCCATTCCCTCCCCACAAGCACACACACCAAGAAAAAAAATCCAAACTAGAGACGAAACAAGCTCTGTTCTCATTAAAGTCAGCACAGGAGCTTTGCAATGGACTTAAATGGGATTAGAGCATTTGTCTAGATTAACAATGCTTAATAGCACAGTTACCAAATTGCTCTGTACACAATATAAGTGATGACTTTTTTTGTCAACTGCTCACTTCTTTCCCCCCCAACACCTCTTCCCTACCGTCATCTGCAGTGTCTGTGCACATCCTATCCCTATAATATTTTCCCTCTCTCCTACAGTTTTTGGCTTGTTCAGCTGAGCTCAGCATGATGATTCAGGGACACAATTTTATCAGGCAGCTCAGCAGCTCTCTGAATGCAAGAGATCAGGTGGGATCCCACTCTCTCTCCCTGATGGTGCTAGTTTGAGCCCTTCTCCTTTACACAAAACCACTTTCCATACAACTTGCAGAAACTGTGTTTTTTAGAGTCCCACTGACTCAGCTCAGTTCAAGCTTTACAGGGGTGAAAATGTTTGACAAGACCCTGTGATCATACACAGCACTGTCCTTAAGAAACCAAACCAGGATATCATATTGTCAACAAATGTATGGCTTGAATATAATCTGTTGTAATGACAAACTAAAAGCCTAAGGACTTACACTTCACCCTGCATTTGCTTAACACTGCTGCTATGATGAATATTCAGCAGTGCACGCTAACAGGGGAGCCATAACATCAACTATAAAGGCAGAGTGCTACTTGGAAATATTTCCATCCTTTTCTTCTATTTCACATCATTTGGATATGAAATAACTTCACAGATATTTTTGCACCGTGGAAAACGACTGCAAATACCCATCACCAACCACAGATTCCTGTGTTTTGTTCCATGATGAACATCTGCCAGTAGGTTTGTCCCTGCTTGTTTTTTATTGTGCCAAACAGGCTTCCTGGAAATCTTTTTTATGTCCCAATCCACCAACTTAAAAGACACTAAAATGGCAATGTCAGGTCTGCATAGCATCCTACACTTGTATACTTTGCATCAAGGTACTGATGATATCAAAAGGATTTTCCATTTTAATATACATACTCCAGCACCTCACCTTAAAGTCCATTATCTACAGCTTCAGAAGAACTGCTTACTAAGCTTCATAATTATGCTCAGTACCTGAATCTAGTAATTCATGAACATAAATGAAAACTGCCTGAATAACCTCACATACAGTTCTCAATGCAGGGTAAAAGGAGATGTGTGTTTATACTACTCTTTAGAAGTTGTATTAGTTCTACCCAATGATGTTACAGCAACAAAGTCACTTGGTCACTCAGTGAAGCAAGTGACCAGGTTTTCAATGGTATAAACCTAATAAAATTCTGTTTCACCCTTTTTAAACCATTAAAAAATCCCAAACAGGTATATGGCCCATTTTGCAGCCACAACACAGTTCCCTTCAGATATTTCTACTTCTACTGTAGAGATGGCTCCTGTGCCAAGTTGTGCTGTTGCACTGAAGGGCAGTAAGCTCTTCAGACACCCATTTCACTGTTTTGAAACCTCAGTGGTTCTTCACCCTTGTGTGACAGCCCTGGCCATGCTGGGCACCACTCTCAGTCCATCTTAGCACCGTGAGCTTTCAGCTCTACAACTGCTCTACTGCAGCAATGACATGAGGATGGAGCTACTACACAGACAGCTCCAGCCATGCTCACCAAAAAAGGCTTCAAACCAGGAGAGGCAGAGAAGCTAAACCTGTGCTGCATGTGTGGGCACCACACCAGAGGGATGTAGGTCAGACTGAGAGCCAGTCCCCCAAAGCCAACTGCAGTAGACACTTCCTAAACAAAACCATTCCCAAATCCCTGCCCATTCAAACATAAGATGGGACCCTTGCAAAATAGCTGGAGTAATGAGCAGCAGGCAAGCTAAGTAATAGCACTAGAGCTGTAATAGGTTTACAAATATCTTTTAATAGAAAATATTGTTTTCTGATATGCATTATTTCAAACATATGTTACTAGCTATTACACCACTATCCCAATTGGTTTTCCTTCCCCCTACTCTCTCCCCTCAATCTCTTTGCAAATCATATTCTCTCTGGCAAATATTTTTGCGAGTCTTCACCGGGTTTTGAACATGAATATAATATTGTAATAAATCAATTTGGTTAATTACATTTAAGATAATCTTCTGCCACTGATTATTTCTTGCTTAGAGTACACAAACATTCACATGGCACCATTTAAATGTGTGCTATTTACATTTAAAATTCTGCTCGTTTTCCTTAACATCCTACATTAAAGCTGATTAAAATATATATACTAATACTGCCTTATAATTCAAAAGCACAATTTAGTATTTATTCCAGTTAATGAGTACCTATAACTTACATTAATAGAGAAGCTATACATTTTAATTAAATACTAATTTCTGCACTAAAAACCTAACAAATTCTGTTCCAGCATGTCAGGTACCTCCAATTCATGGATTTAAAAGTTACTGTCACAAGTGACAGAGTCAGGAACAGTCAGCCCAGGCACTTGCCAATCTTTTAGCACCTCTGATGCAGAAGCCTACCACCTGAACACCATTTCCATACTCTTTTCAAGATCCCTAACAACTGTATGAGCAGGGCAGAAGAAATGCAGGGGATTTTCTTAAATCAAGGCATGCAATGCAAACCCCCACACCAAAAATTCTGCCTTCTTCATGAGGGGAAGTACCCCCTCCTGCAAGAAAGACACTCTGGGTGCAGGGCTCAGCACCAAGGTTTGGCCCAACTTCTGAAAAAAAATCCAAAGCAAAACAAGTTAGAACAGGGCAAGGCTCCTGCTCCATCAAACAGGCCAGTTCTGTTCTCCTAAAGTCAGAGGAGTTACATGGGTCACACAAACCCACCTGGACTTTGGGGATTTTGCTTTGTTTTCACTATGGAATACAAATCACTAATATTTTTAAGGATACACCATGAAAGAGGCACCATTTTAATACCTCCACAAAGTAAAAACAGAACAAGAGCATATGTGACTCCAGTTTTCCCCGGCTTGGACAGCTGCCTCACCGCCGCTGGCCACAGTCACATCTGTGTGCAGATTAACACAAGGCTCAGATGCCAAATAAGGCTGCTCAAGTGAACCAGGAGGGGTAACACAGCATCAGAAAGCTGAATTTTTTTCATGAAAGCCCTAAGAGAGCATTGCAGTTACAGAAGGGAGTCTGAAATACCAGCTCTGCTTAGAGCATCATCACTGGAAGGAGAACAAGACTTCATTCTGTTTCAGAAGGTACATACTTGTATTTCTTAAAAAAGGGTGATTTGTTTATTCTACACAGATGTAATTAAAATCTACAGAGTGGATAATATCCTTCACATCTGCTTCTCCTTACTTATTTAGACAACCTTTAAAAATGGAGGCATGCAAACTGGAAAGCCAGACTCATTATCTCTGCAACAAAGACCACCAGTTGATTTCCACCAGGACTCGGCCTTATTAACCTTAGTTTTAAATTACAAAGTCACAGATGTACTCATAAGTTGCTTGATGAAGATTCATTTGCCAATCTCATCTCACAAAAGGAGTAATTAACATGCAGACATTAAGGGCTGATGATTGAAGTTGTTATAATGCAGGACTACGGACAAATAGTGAGGCACCTGCATATCCATACCAATTAAAAGCTCTCTCTCAAAAGTTCCAATTAGAGCAGCGTAATTGTAAGAAATTAAGTAAAAAGCACTGAATTGCATCAGTCATGGGCAGGTTCTGCACCCAGACAAATAAATTAATGCCTACATGGTGGTTTAAGGACAGTCAGAAAGGACTATGTCATTTATTTCAGTAATTTATTAGGAAAGTTTGGACACATCTTTGGCACACAAATCCTTCACCAGATCTGACAAAGCAGAAGCAAACTCCAAGCTAAATACAGGTTAGAGATAAATGCTCTTAATTAATCTAATTACGTTGTTCTATTAGGCAACTTCAGGGAAAGGATGGTTAACACCTGTGGACAAAATGAGGGCATTGAGGGGGAGATATGAGAGGCTGGCAGCTGTGGAGTAAGGAGATAGGACCAGAGGAAGAGAAAACTGTGGGGAAAGAGTGAGCTGGGAAAATAAGAGCTCATAGATGTACATGGACACCAAGGGCACAGGCATTTCCAGCCACACTCCAGCTCCTGGAGCTGAGGCTCTCCATTAAGCCCAGGGAAAAAGGCTGGGGTTTGGCAAATAAGAGACAGCTGTAGGGCTCTCCTGACTACCAAGGACACTCATCCCCATGACAGCCTCTTAACAGGAAGTCTGAAGACAGACAGTGCGAAAATCCCTGAGAAATTCCAGAGGAACACCCTGGGATCAGCTGGGATGTGCAAATCCACCTGGAAAGCTGGTGCTGATGCTCAGCACAGCAGCAGCCTGCCCGCAAAGCCAGCTCCAAATTCACTTCAGGGCACTGATGCCCATGGAAGTCTGGGGGCTTTCCTCCCCAGGCCACCACTTCCCTCTCCTTTCTTATGCCAGATGGCAGTTTCAGTCTGTAAGAGCTACTTGCTCCAAAGTCTCTTTTTATTCTATTTTCTTGAGTGCTTGAAGAACCAAAGACAGCACACCAACAAACACATCAGTACCCTCATCAAGTCGTAGCCCTGACACACAGAGAACTCTGTTGAACAACAGGTTTGATTCACTGCTGAAAAACTTGGTGTTAGCATGTTGGTTTGCTTGAGAAGAAATTTTAAACTGCATCTCTCAACTTCAATAGGGTAAACAGTACCTCTGTAGATTTTTCTTTCCTGGCACCTTTAGGTGTGCATCTGCACTGTATCACACATCAAACTGCAGAAAGCTACAGGCAAGTGCCAGCTCCTCACAAAATGGTATTGGATAGTCAAATGGCAGGAAAAAACAAGCCATGGGACACTGCAGAGACCTCCAGGTCCTCAGGCAGTGCCCCTGCACCGAGCTGTGTTTGGCCATGCAGATGTGCCAGCCCATTCACACCAAATGCAAGAGCATCATGGTGTGCACTGCAGATGCTCCCTCTCCTTTCTGCATTTGGTAGGTACTTCAGCATCCCATGGTTTGGATAGGTCCTGGCCATTTGCAGGCCTTTCCCAGCATCATCATCCTTCAAAATCCAAATCCACTGATATAAAGCAATAAAACCAGAAATGTAGATTTTGTTGTAGGAACAGTGTTAATTATGAAAAAAAGAGCAAAGCAGGGGGCAGGGGGGGTCTCCATCCAAAAGCATCAGTTTATACACCTCCAGGTCCTTGGTGTATCTGTTTTACTGCTGTCATTTAACAACTCCCAGCTGTGTATCTCCAGACACTCTCCTTCTCCTCTGTCTTCCTTGCAGCCACTGAACAGTCAAAAGCACTACACACATGCACGGAACACCCAATAACCAGGTAAACAGTGTATTTACAGAGCAGCCCCTTCACAGAGGCATTCCTGAGGACTCATGGGTTTAGCCTGAACATATTTACCAGGAACCAAAAAATAAAGACTTGAAGAAATAGAAAGCACGAGAGCACTAAAGCTCAAGGACAAAAAAAAAACCCACAACCATTATACAAACTTCCCAGGGAGACTGGTTTCCCAGAAAAGGATGTAATGAATATGTGATAATACTGCAAAAGAAAGTAAGTGTCCTTGTAAGGTATATTAAATTAATCTCTCCCCTCCAATGAAAAGCACTAAGATTTCATGCTAAGATTTTTCAGCAGCTAAGATCTTCTAAACATACTCCAGGACACAGAGATGCTATTTTTGGAAGATCCCCAGAAGTGTTTTCAGAAGAGAAAGACAAAAAAAAAAGTCCATGACAAGCAATGACTGTAATCCTGAGTCTGTATTGCCCGTCTGAACGTCAGCAGTGAATTGCAAAATTCTTCTCTGACGTTTTGCTTTCAAGACTGCCTGCCTGCTCAGTGCTCCAGCTATAAATTTTGCTCAGCTAATCCTGATCTGTTGAGAAGTTTTCTCATATCTCACTATTTAATTGCAACACTGCTACATGAAAACACAAACAAAACATGAACAGTTGGAGTGGTGTGTAGATAGATTTCCTTGCATAACCACCAATATAAGGAATAGACAGTCTGAGGATACATATGGTGATTGAAAAGTTTTTCCACTGAAATGAGAAGCACCAGGTTGTGCAGACCTTATTAATAATGAGAAGAATTTACTTAGCTAAGCAGCCTGGAAAATATAGTCTGCTGGGGATCTGCTTTCAGTGTGAGAGCACTGTGGTGGATCCTGTACACATGAAGCAAAGAAACCCGTGAAATATGAAATATTAAATATTAAATAGCTCCTATCCAATTAAGAAAAGCTTTCACAAATTACATGTATTACACTGAAAAAGGACTTGCAGGTTTTGAAGACAACTGTCAGTCTCTAGTGGCTCTGCAAGTGCAGGAATGCACTCCACCAAGTCTTTTGCTCCAAATCAGAGCACAGAATATTTGTTCACTCAGCACATGGATGTAATGACTTAGTTCTCTGAACACAGGAAAGTGTGTACTCACTTTAAAAAGACAAGACAAAAGCACAGTAACCTCCAGAAGTACGAATGTTGTATTTTGGTATAAATTTAAAAGCTAGGAGCTTAGAAGTTAGGATGGCAGCCAACTACAATTAAACCCATTCTGGCCAGCTCTTCACCTTTAAGAAGAGAAAAAGGTTGAAAGATAAATCTGCTGACAAGGGTTTCATTTACATCATACCTGTTGTTCTCAGGCAGAGGGCACAATGTGCAATAATCTTTTGGGGCTTTGAATAAGTACTCTAAAATGTCATTTTTCATAGGTTATGTAGCATTTCATAGGGGTTTTTATTACTACTACTACTTCAAATCAGAGGACTACTAAATCACCTCACCATACTACCTGTAGGTTACTGCCCATTTACCCAGCCCTTCCTTGAAGAAGCTCATTAGTGTGAATTAAAGAGGAACCACAGAAGATTAGAGATGAAAGCTTTCCACACTGAACCAATGGACAGAAACAACACCTGGGCAAGACAGTCCTAGCCCAGAGGCAGAGCCCTCAGCCAGACACGCTGGTCACACAGCCTTAGATGGGGGGTGGCAGGGCCAGCTCAAATCTGGACCAAGTTGTGGTCACAGAGAACCATTCACTATTACCCATTGCCCTCCTGCCACCAAACCCCTGGGGATTCAGAAAGGGGAAAAATTTGTCCCTAACACCCGACACCCACAGCAGTGGCACAACACGACATTTCATGCACCTCTAGGACAGATTTGTGGACATCCCACCCTATCCTTGTTTAATTCTCATCCACGTCTCCCATAAATACCCAGGGACCTTAAGCTGGGTCACTGCTGCCTGGAGCATGGCAGGGAAAGATTCAGAAATGTTGATGATGCAGGAAAAAGAAATAAACTTTTACTGAAGGAGCAGGTCCTGCACATGATGCCCCAGGAGCCTCAGTACCATCAAGCACATTTGTGGAGTCAAACCATCATTTAAAGGCTGAATTTATACCAGCTTACAGACCCTGTCTGTGCCAGTCAAGGCCTCCTGTCCTCTGTTTCAGCCCATTCACACCACAAAAAGTCAAGAGCCTTCTTTGGCCTCATGAGACTTCTCATGAGAAAGGACTCATACACACTCCACAAGCTGTTCCTCCTGATGAGGCTGTGAGAGGTGTTCTTCACCTGCCAGGAAAACAAAAAAACCTCTAAAATCCAAAGTCTGGCACCAGATAGGGGAATTTGTGTTTTGAAGCAATGGATTTTCAAAAAAAAAAAGATGTGGTTTTCCAATTCAGGAGAGCCTTCTCATAATGGACTGTATGGATCATTGCTGTTTCCATTTGATGCTCTTTAAATAGCACAAAAAACCCAATTAAATTAAATAGCTTTGGGTAGGGAAAAAAAAAATAATAATCCCAACCAATTCATCTATTTGCAAAGAAAAGACTCCCAGTAACCTCCTTCATAATAGAGAGAAAATGCAGAAAAATTCTGCTGTAACCACTAAAATTCAAGTTTTACCACAGAGATCAGCAGCAGACAGCAAGAACTGGGTTCACCAAGTCACTAACTGATTATCTCCCCTGGAGAATAATGCAGATTTCATATCAAGAACACACAGTTATAGGTCCCTGCAAGAAATTGTTCAGAAATACAATTAGCAGATAATGTAACTGAACAAATATATCTCGTGGAAATGAAGGACATTAAACTTCAAATTAACCAGTGTTTGAATTGCCTTTGTTATTGATCACATCTCATGCCAGCTTAAACCACCACAGTTCAGCAAATACAGCCTCGAACTAGAGGGACATTCAAGCCATCAAACATGGGGACACCCAAGTTTGCACCCAACTGGACCTTATAGGGAGAAGGACAAAGCTGCCTGCATATCTTTAATTCAATAGCTGCTATTGAAGATGATGATGTTGTATTGATATTCATACAATTCTCAGCAGTATTCAAGTTATCTGCAATTTGTTGTATGAGCCCAACCAAGAGCTGGGGTGTCAGACTGAAGAAAGCTTATATGGATCTTTAGAGGAGTGTTATCTTTGTCCTTTCACTACATAGAAGTAGATGCATAAGAAGTCCAGGCTCTTCAAGCTGCATGCCTGAAGGTACACCCAGTGAAAATGCCTCCAGGCACCAAAGCTGTACACATGCATAATTTATTTTTTGCATAAGTGAGTAGTTTCAATACCTCTGGTGTCTGCCGAAGAATCAAAATATTAAAAATTAAAGCAAACTGACTACTCTTGTCCCACAGCAAAACAGCACAAGCACATGTTATCACTCATCTCTGCTGGTACAGGTTCTGAATAAGTCCCCATTGGTTCTCAAGGCAAGTACCAGCAGTCCAAGGCAGTACAATTGGAACAAAAGTTTAAAAATTGGCATTTAATGCCTCCGATCTCATATGAAAAACTACTTCTTACAGTAGTCAGTAGGTGTCATGTCCCCTCAAAATGGTCATTTTCTTCATGACCAAACAGGAATATTGCTGCCCACTAGAAAACAAATACCACTGGTGCACTCAGGGTAAACCTCCCTTTCCCTCTCCATGCTGAATGTCTTGGAGGTTTTTAAAGCCATGGATGGATTAATAAAATTGACCAAAATTAAGATGGACTAAAATAGCTCTTTTCCTTTTTTTTTTTTTTTTTCTTAAAACCAATGGCAAAAATCAAAGCAATTAAAATAATTATCTAAGTCAATTTTAGCCGATTGTTAGCACCTTGGGCAAAATACTGCTAGAGCACAGTTGCAGTTGGTTTCCAATTTAGCTGTCAGTATGACAAGGGAAGGGGCTGAGGGAGATGAAGGAAGGCATTGATAGTTAACAAAAGTGAAGACAAGAGAGCTTGGTCTACACCATGGGTACAGAATTTGCATCCCATGCCTATCTGACAGCTAGCCTGGCCCAGAACAAGAATAAAACCAGAAGGGAGAGAGGAAAACTTAAAGGGAAGCCGAAAGTTAAAGGCATACAATGAATAAAAATTTCCTTAGAGAGTAGTTTAAGCCAAAAAAAAAAGAAAAATCTTCCATGAGCACATGACAAAAGCATCTTGCAGAGAGCACTAAAAATGTTTTGCAAAAAGCAAGTCCTGTAAGCTAACCAAGCAAAGCCAACATGCCAGGAGCATTAACACCAACCCTAACATAAATCCACCACTGGATTGGTGTCACATCGAGCTACCAAGGACATCCTACCTATCTATATGCCATCTGCATTACGGAGTCCCCTCAGTTGGCTTAATCCAAGATAATAAAATGTAGCTAATGTGACAAGAGCAATACTTGCAAGGGGCTACAGCAACACCAAGAAATTAATTTTGCCCAAGGCGATGCATTTATTTTACAAGATCCCTTGCAACACAAGCAGTGTGCCAGTCACACCCACAGCACTGATACATCAGCCACAGAGCATTTAGCCAACCAAGCTGGACCAGCAAATAATATGGACAGAAAAAAACCCCATGCATCACGATGCTGTTCTGAACCCCTGTCAGGAGCAGTCCAAATCCAGAAAAAAAAAAAAAAAACCCTCCAAACAACCAAGCAACAACAACAAAAAAAATCCCCATAGGACAGAGGCTAAAAATAAGATTTGGCAATACTGTTTTTCATCATCTCTTCCTCTGAGGCCGAAAGGAAAGAGCTTGCAGCAAGCACTGCCTACCATCACTTTGGATTCATGATTGCAAACAACTCATCAATTCCCAATAGTTCCCATGCAGCCTGAGTAAAGTTATTATTTTTCTGGGGAGGAAGAGCAACGGTGAAAAACTATTATAACCCTAAAAATATCATGGGGTGACAAACTGGAAGGCTGGGTCATTAACAGAAGCTGATGTTCCTGCCTCTTCTCAGGCACATGTGCTTGCTCCTGCAGCACAAGCAGCTGTTCCCCTGCCCAGCAGCAGCCTTGCCATGTGAGCTCTGTGTCAAAACACTGCTGGTAAGACTCACTGCCCATTTCGGGGATAAGAGAGGAACTTTTCTTTGCAGGAAAGACTGGCAAGGTGCCCACTGCCTTTTTGCCATACCCTCCAGTGCTTTAGGCTGATCAAAAGTAGGTCCTTGTGATTTGAGGCCCTTATAAAAGGAGAGGAAGGATTCACGTGTTTGTCATCCCATCTCAACTTGTGGACAGCATCCCACAGAGGCAGAGAAACTGAAAAAAAAAGGACCAATTTCCAGAGGAAGCCAAGGCACAGGAAATAATTAGCAAACCCTTTCAGTCTACTGAAAGAGGTAGACAACCACCAGTCTTTGCAGTTTGATGTTTTCTTCACATATATCCTTAACCTCTCTTCCAGAGAGAGGGAAAATGATCATGATACAACCTCTTTCCTTCAGGACAGGCTGAAAAAAAGAAGACTAAGCAGAGCACAACCAAGAGACAGGTTTACTACCTCAGCACCCAGTGAATATCCTGTTATTGCAGAAGATGGAAACAGCTCACACTGCACCACATTATAAGAAAGCTCATGAACTTTCAGTCTTCTACTTGAGAATCTGCCTCACGCCTTTCTCATCTGCCTGCATGTCCTGATCAATTAGCTTATGTCACAGCCTTGTTACCCACGCAGAGTTTTATTTGATTTACTCCAGGCAGTGAGCAAGGAATAATTACATCTTGGAAAATAAAGCTGGGCAGACTAGGGCAGCCCTGCTTCATTGCTATGAGACTTAAAAGTTCAAAACGAAGGCAGATATGGCTTCACCCCACAGTTAGGTTGTAAGCTTCAAACTAGCTGGTGCTCTGAGATGCTGTGTTACTTGGTCCCAGTCACCAGCCAACCCACTGATTTTTCCTCTCAGTGCAGTCAGCGTACACCAAGCCTACAAGCACAGCCATGTTCCATAGACAGATATTGTTGGTCTGGCACTGAACTTCACTAATCAAAGTAGTATTAGCTTGATTTCACAAAGCATGAGCTGGTCTCTTTATATGGTAAAACATAGAGACATCCCAGAGCGTATTGCCAATGTGTATAACAGGATTAGAAGAAGCACATACACCTAACATTTCCATACTTTACACAGACAGGGTCAGAAATTGATGCCACTGCCTTTTGAAGACTCCTTATTTCCACCATATGCATAAAGGTATTAACCAACCTTCAATACCTTCCAGTCAATAACCCTTAGGATGCTTGTGGATAAAGATGTAACAAATACAGGAGAGCTGAAGATGGAGGAAATGAAGGAGGCTGAATTATGCACCACTGGTACCATAATTCTCAAAGCCAAATCTTGGAAGCACAAACTACCATAATACTGGAACTAGAGAGGCAGCAGCTGTCTCCAAGGCCATTCAGTCCATTGTAGAATTTCATGCCACACTGCTTCAGTTGCAGCATCTCCAGGTGATCTTTGAAAATGCAAACTGAGCACACAATTTTCTCCCTCTCTTTCACCTACAGGGCTGCTGCTTATTTGCAAGATTTGATTTCAGGATGTATATCTATTTGTCTTATATCCTTCAGTCTCTGTTAATTCTGATACCAGATTCTGATAATTCTGCCACCAGAATTATCACAGCAGTTCGTCCCCCACACACAAATCCCACATCACAAAATCAAGCTTCAATACAAAATGTACAGTTCATGCTAGCTATCTTCAGGCTGATTTTCAGGTTGGATTTTTGATCCAACACAAAAGTACTACTTCTGAAGGGAAAGAAAAAAAATTAAAATACCCAACATTCAAAATATTCATCACAACAGGGGTCAGCAATGTAAAATACACAGCACATCATGCTACCACTGAGGATTTTGCTCAGCAAGAGATACTACCCAGCACAAACTGTGTCTCAAACTGGCCAGAGCAGACATTAATGGTTCAAGTTCTGCCCTTTATAAGGTGCCAAATAAACACAGGTGAGCTACCAAAGTCTCTTATGGGTAGAGTTATTCAAACATTTGTCCAGTGCACAGCAATAGTTTAAAATGTTTAAAGCAGTAATAAAAACAGTAATCAGAGATCCTACCAAGGAAGCCAAAGCACTTTAAGAGAACACATAAAAGAACAGGGTGTTAATAGCAACGACTTGAAATGATGAAAGATGAGCAATAAATTATCTTCTCCTCTCAGTGACAGAGGCACTGCCATGAGAAGCAGCTCATTCACACACGTTTGAATGAGAAGGATGAACGTGTGCTGCGTTTTGTTGATTTCCTTTTTAAGAAAGACTCACTCAGTCTTCCTCACACACAGTCAATTGCTCCTGAAATACATTTAATGTAAGAATTTGTGATAGTGGGAACATGACATGACAGGAATATGTGATGTTCACTGATATGGGGTCCAAACCAGAGCACTAGGAGTTTTTGGGTAAATGGAAAGCAGAGATACTTGTCAGTTTGCAGGACAGATTGTCAAGGTTTTTTGCAATGTTTTAGGCTGTCTAAGCTCTGTGCTTTCACTGTATCCTGGTATTACTGCTAACAGTTTCAAAGACATGGCTGTTGGGGATTCTTTGCTTTCAGTATTACTACAGAAGTTAACCCTGTTTATACCACAAGGAAATACGAGTGCCTAAATTTTCTTTCAAGCTGCTTTATCAGTGAAAGAAAATTTGGCCTCCAAATTCCAAATATTTGTATCCCATAAATGTTCACACAAGTCTGAAAGAAGTGCACGTGTTAAATTCAATAGAAATTTGTGTGTACCACCACAACACACCAGTCAATGTATTCATGCTCTCTGTGACAGAGCTCCCCAGCTTTAAAAAGTAAAAAAAAATCAAGCAATAATTCCAGACTTTACTTTGGGGCTCACAAGGCTCACTGACACTGGTGCAACATGTGGGCATTCACATATCTCAACTAGGTACAAATCCAGAATATATTTATATGTTTTGGGGTTTTTTTTAATTGGTAAATGGAAAGCCTGGCTCCAGGAAACTCAAGCATAGTAGGAAGATGATTTGAAGGCTTCAATTAAACAAATAGTTTCATTCTTGGGTGCTTGAACCAACAGACATAGGACACAGATTTTACTAAAAACACAAAGATACTCTCAGTCTAGTACACTGAAGAGGTGAAAAATCAGCCTAGATGATAGACAGTTTTTAGATACAGGTCACCCTTTTTCTATTTTCAGTGTAGCTACTGAACAATTTTTCTTTTCCTACTTCAAATTTACAAGCCCAGTTCCACTTCTCTTGATCAGAAGTTCAGCTTCTCCTACCACTTTACAACTTGAGTATTTTTCTGACAATCTGCAAAACACCCAACTGGTGGAACAGCTACTTAGGCACTGAGTGAGTTAACCCAGTATGCAGAGGTATTTATATGCTCAGTATTTGCAACAGCTTCAGGGGCTCAAATTCTAATGGTCTTGCCACTACCTGCCAACAGTGATGATAAACCTGTGTCTTTGGTCCTCTTATGAATAGCCCTGGAGTTGCAGCAAATTCCTAAGTTCCTTTTCCTCCTTGTCCCTCTCTATCTTCATCTCTGTGCCACTGCAAACTTCATTTGACCCTGGCTGCACTGAAAGCCTTTCCCCCCAGCACTTCCTGCCTCAGCTACCCCCATCTCATTTTATAGTCTTCATAAATCCACACTCTGCAGTGAGAAAATACACAGCCAGGTTATTATTACACTCCTGGAAACAGTGATAAATTATGCACACAATGTCTCTTCTTCCATTATTTTTTTTTTAGCTTCCCCATGCTCTCCAGAACCTTTTCAGACTTTATTTTCTATCACTCAAAGTTTCACAGAATTTGCTTTCTCTTGCCACTCTATCACACTTCCTCCCCCTTGCATTCTCATCCCAGCATCTGCTATTCCTTCCACAAATCACAGATCAATAGGAAGTTTATCCTTCACCACACAATCTCCACTGAAATAAAATCAAGGCACTTGCAGTCCAAAAGGCACATGCACAAACCTCCCTGCCTCACTACAAAGCTTCCTGCCATCCTCCACACCATTGACTTGAAATTGTGGTTGCTTGTGGTTGTTGAGGGTTTTTTTTTCTGTGTTTTTTACCGCTTATATTCCAAAGTCTGCTCCTAAGATGGTTGAGAAGCATCCAACCAACTTTTCTGATGATATTCAAAAGTCTTGCAAAAACATCTCAGTTTTGACTAGAAGGTTTCTAAGGTCAAGAGTGGAACATGGGCACAGAGAAAAAACCTGACAGATCTTTCTCCTGAAAATAATTCTGGTATGGCTCTTTTGCCTGAGTAGCTACAAAAAAGTTGCCACAAAAAAGTTTTGCTTGGGGAAACAAATACAAATATTTAAACCCTGAAGGTTGCAGTGAAATGGAATGGACAGTTTTCACAGCTGTCCATAATCCTGATCTCCTCTACATTCACTGCTGCCATTAAAGTGTCCTAAAATGAGAGTGTCCACTGGTCTTAAATGTACCACTAAAAAAAAAGGGCATTTTTGCCTTCCTCCTGTCTTCTGTGCTGTTCTCTTCTTGTATTTGAGTTACTGCGTGAATATCAAAAAGTTGTTCTTTTCCATTTGTACTACTAGGATACACTATATGAAAAGACTATTATTTATACCAGTTTATTGCTCCCAACATCCTAGATCTGCTACTGATATCGAATAATAAAACCACAAAACCTAAATAAAACAAAAAAACCCCCAAACAAATGAGAAAACAAACAAGAAACCCCAACCTTAAAACAAACATAAAACTCCCAAGCCCCTCTTCCAGCCAAAGACACCAAAAATGCAGCTTCCAAGTGGCCAAGTAACGCAAGCATGTAAGGTGCAACAGGCCAGACACCAACCAAACTCCAGCATTAAAAAAGAAATTGCTTTAATCAGTCTGCCTGGTCAGGGGAGAATTCTGACACTTGGGTGGAACAGGAATGGGTCACGCTTCATCCCAGAAATCTTCTCTTAGCTTCTGGAAGTGCCATCACAGCCTTTATGCTGCCACCAGCCTTCTCATTAAGTGATGAAGAGAGTGACTATTTGTTTGCTTTTTACTTATTTCACTTTTATCCTTTTTATTTCACCAAAGCAGACTTCCAGCAAAACCCAACAATCTTTCTTCAGAAAGCAAACACAGGGCAGAGGGGGAAGATGAGAAAAAAGAGCAGTAAACCACAGTCCTTCCAGTTCTCCTCGGCCAGGCACTTGAAAACAGCAAGCTATTTTTGGCAGGCTCTGAACATTCAGTCACTACTATGCAAGATGAGAAGCAAACGTAAAGTAGAGCACATGACAAACCTGCACTGATTGTACATTAGGATGGTTGAAAAGGCCTTTCTCCTATTTACAGTCAAAAGAAATGTTACTTAAACATCTGCAGAGGGAGGTGGGAGGGAGCACCTGCTCTAAATGATGGTCTCAAGCAATCAGAAGTCATGATTCCCCCAGGAAATGCATACGCCTGCAATTCCCACAAACACTACAGCTCCCAAAAATATCAAATCTTTATTTCACTAGAAGAGAGACTTTCATGGTTCAGGTATTCCAGCTCTGGACCCCATCAGAAGTGACAATGACTTGCAGTGGCAATTGACTCCATCAGAGTTTCTTAGTCTCTTGCAGCACTTGGAGGAAGAAAGCATAAGTGACAGCAGTTTGGAGCATTATGTATAACTACAATTAAAAAATTTAACATTTTTGAGTCAGCATTGCAGCACAGCTTGGCCAGATTGAGATATAAGGGCAGCATAAGAATTTTTTAAGTCTACTGAATATAAAAGATAGCTGTACAGAAATTCACAGCAGATGTAAAATCCAAAGGAAGAAAAATGTTTCTCTGTAAGCAATTTGACAGCACATTGACAATGCGTGGAAGTAAATCCATTCTAAGCTACTTGAACAAACATTGCAGCCAGTACCAGTGAACTACAAAGAGATACAAGAAAAAAAAAAAAAGCAGCTTACCACCTTCATAGATTTTGATAACTCCTGAAAAAACGCCTGAAAAACAAAATCAGAAGGAAGCCCTCACTTGTGTGTCTGCTGGACAGGTAAGAGAGAGTGCTGGAGGCTGGGAGCCAGCAGATAACATGCTCCACACCCACTTGGAGCTCATTCTGCAACACTCCTTTCTCCTCCCAGCTGTCTTCCCCATCCCTCTCCTATTAAGCTTTCCTTTCCATACTTTTGTTTCATGGTAGTTCTTACTACAAGGAAAAAAAAAAAATCCTGCATTTTTTCCATCTCATTTGACAAAAATCATAAATATTTCTTATATTTGAGGAAAAAGTCACCTCTAACTCTAGGGGTAGAACTCCAAGGATTCAATATGCAAAACAAAGTCAAAACAAAACCAGATGAGCCCGAAGTACCACTGGGTTTGCACCTACCGGCTATGGAGGGCAGGGGAAAACTTCAAAGCTCCTAAGCTTCCAAACTTATAAATAAAACCTGTATTAATCTCTTGAACCTGGAGAGCTCACAGCCTCCCTGTTCCACCTGAGGAGCTGACATCCCGGGTGAAACAGCTGCCTTCATCCAGAAGACACAGGGAACTTCCCATTTAATTCCTTTCACTTGGCCCCCTCAGCCCTGGGGACAGCACGGGGGAGCAGGTGGAAGGTCCCAGGTCAGAGGAGGTGTATGTTCCCTGAAGGAACCACAGCCTGGGGAGACCCCAGAGTGGAGCAGGGTTATCCTCAAGGGCTGCAGCTCATGGGAAGGACCCATGCTGGGGCAGGGGAAAAGCCTGATGAGGAAGAAGTGGCAGAGAGAAACTCCTCTGGGCTGAGCACAGTCTCCATTCCCCATCCCCACTGCACTGCTGGGGCAGGGAGGAGGCACAGGAGTTGGGAACAAAGAGTGAAGTTGAGCCTGAGG
This sequence comes from Florisuga fusca, assembly GCA_038090715.1. NCBI lineage: Eukaryota > Metazoa > Chordata > Aves > Apodiformes > Trochilidae > Florisuga > Florisuga fusca. Next base: position 6,414,851 of record JAAWXA010000017.1, on the reverse strand, counting down.
AAAAGGAAGCAGACTGGGGAAGGTGTTTTAGTTTTTTTGTCTTCATTCTCACCATCCAACTCTATTTCAATTGGCAAGAAATTTGGTTTTCCAAGATGAGGCTGTTTTGCCTGTGATGGTAATTATTAATGATCTCCCTTTCTTTGAAATCTTGACCCACAAGCTTTTCCATCTCCTTTTCTCCCCCTGTCTTGTTAAAGAGGGTAATAGAGGGGCTGGATGGGTGCTTGGCAGGTGGACCACTCAGGTCAGATGAGAACTATACCATGCACAAATCTGACCTGATCTCATTAAGACAAAAGAAATTTGTCGTAAATCAGATGGTAACTAAAAGCACATGTATCAGAAATGCCAACTATTGGTTAAGGCATTTATTCTTAAAGCAACAAACAGAGCCTTTTGTCAATTATGTCAAGCCTCAGCTGAAAAGCATCTACAGATTACTTGGGCCACAGAACTGAGTAATCTCTATAAATACACCTTCATTTCAGCTACAATCACAGCCACAGTGTCAAAGGTAATGAACCACCACTAGTTCAGATTTAGCCAATCTTGGATGCTGGACACGTGATGCAACCCAGACCAATGGCAATTCAATTGCTATTTCAGGAATCTCTCTTTTTCCCCACTTCATTTCAGTCGTTCTGCTCCCTCCCAACTCAGAGTGATGCTCTAATTATTCAAACAACGTAAGCAGCATTCAATCCATGCCAGCCCTTTCTTCCTCTAGCACTGACCTTGCCTTATACATCACTCTCACAAAACTAATTAAGTGGAGAACAGTATCACTTTACACTCTCTCCATGAAAAGAACTAAATTGTTACCTGCCTGAGGGTGCAATTCAAATTATTTTGCCTTCATTTCTCCCAGCAAAACAATACAAATATTGAGCAACAGACCAGACAATTCAAGGAAACCTTTTACCTAAGTTACTACACATGAAAAAAAAAAAAAGGATTTTTGTAAATAACACACTCCTTTAGTTATTTCATGTTGGTTTTTAACACATGCTTTTTCGTGATAGCTTGACCAAGACATGGTTTGGGTAAAGTGGGAAATTTTATTCAGCTAGCAGACATAATGGAGAGAAGAAAAACAATGTTTGGAACAGACAGACCTTAAAGCCAGGCTCAAATAAAAGCCATCCAAGTGGCTACGAAATTTTCAGTCCCACAAAAGAGACCTGAAACAGCTGAATCCGTAACATCATCCACAACCAAATCACACAAACCCCACAAACCTCTCATCTCAGGGTAATCAACAGAGCCATTTTTCCCTCGAATATACATTAACTTACCAAGACCTTGGTTCAAAAATACTACGCTGTAGGTCATCTAGGATGGGAAATTATCCTCCCAGATTTACAAATGCTTTGTACACAGGATTGACCACACATTTAGATTGACAGGGGATGTTATCAAAGCATGGATTCACTGCTTGCAGAGAAGAGTCTGAGGAATAGGATTTGCCACATCTTTGCTCCCAAAGAAGTGGTTTGGCGTAAATCTGAAGCTCTCTCTTTTCCTGAACGCACTATAGCAATAACACACTGAGGAACAGAAGATGAAAATTAACATTCATTTGACCCAAGACTACACTGCAGCACAGAATTCCCAAAGCGTAGGGGTAAGATCAGTGCCTTGCTGGAAATCACAATAAATGGCACAAATACATTTAATGACAAGTCTCCAGGATATTGTGGGTGGCCACAGACCAGAGATGCCAGAAGCCTGAGCCATAGAAATTCTTACACATCTGCTGTGAATGCTGCTATGCACCCCTTTGCAGCCCCCTGCAATGCTCTGTGGGGCTACTCATCCCCAGGATTCATCCGCCTGGAGTTTTTCCTTTGAATATGAGACTTGGTGTCTGCCAAGAAGCAACTATTATCGAATTTTCCTCTAGAAACAAAAAAAGTTGACTACCTTCAGAAAGTTTATTGCCTTCAGAACGACACAAGTTCTTTGTCATAGCCAGCTGCCACGTGAGAACTGACAGTTACCAGAAACCCCAAAGTTTGGAGATTATCCCTGAAAATTCTACCTTCCTGGAGATTTCTTCACTGAGAACCATTACAGGGCATCGGCACAAATGTGCTGGCATCTTGACCTCAAAGGCCACTTCCATTTTTCTAATTGCTGGTGTTTTATCAACAGATGTCAGGGACCACCACTTTGGGATTTAGAGGGAAGGCTGTTTCTTTTTAAATGTATCTTTATAAAGAGTTACTGTAGTTTGTGGAACCAAAACCAGGCAGAGATAATGAGTCATAACAGGAGGTAGTTACTGTAAATATTCCAAGCATGGGCACATTAACAACCACCCACTAATCAGAGGCAATGCCACAGGCAGACACAGAGAACTCCCACTGGTGTCAATGGGAATTTTGAATAGATCAGGAACTCAGCCAAGAGCTGAGTACCTATTGTAACCTGAAACATTAATATCCAGGATGGGGTGGGTCGTGCTTTACATTTTGGCTGTCACTTTCCAGTGGGTGAGGCAGGAATTTATTCAAAGTGGATCTGCAATCTCAGATTTCAAACAGGAGGCACAGAGATTTCTAATGTAAACAGAACAAAATAAAACCATTGAGTTTAACTACTCGTTCTTTGGCGGCATTAAATGTTTATGATACAAACACAAGCTATGATGGGCAAGTCAATAGCACCAATTGACCACAAGAAGACCCAATCCACTGGTGGCACACATCTGCCTGAACAGAGACTCAAGTTCACACCTCACAGGGTGGCTGGTGGTGAAGTTTCCTGAGGCTTTTTTTCTCAGCTGAAAAAGAATCGGCACCCAAGCTCCTGATAAAAAGGCAAAGAAATGCCCTGCCTCCCACCCGAGCTGGCCAAGCAGCAGATCAGGGTGCTAGGACTCTGCTCCCTTCCCCCTTCTCAGGCAGTTCTGAACTTGCTGCTAATTTTGATTCAGTGGACTCAGACCAAGACATGGTCAGCTTACATGTTACCTCTGCAGTGCTCTTCTTCGGTCCCTGAAGTAAGTTACTTGCTCATGATTCAGTACTATAGAAATACAACTGTTGAGATCAGCTTCTTTATTTTTGTCAGCTTTTCTACAGACCTTTCAATCATAAGCTGCATTATACTATACTCCCATAAAGACAGGAAAAGCAGAAATAAATACCTAAAAATTGTGGTTTTGATTTTTTTCTACCAAATACTTTCTTTAAGTGTGTTGTTTTCTGCTGTCACTAAATTAGAACAGTACCTAAACCTCCAAAATCTTCACCTTTACTCTCAGTATTTCAATACACTCAGATAAGAAGCCATCGCCTTAAAAAATACTCCTCCTATTTTGCTTTCTGGAGAAGAAAATATATTCCATTTTTGCACTGCTTGTGACTGAGGTTATCAAGACTCCTGGGCAAAGCTATCAAAGTTTCTTGCAGTGAGAGGACAGTGACCCTCCCTGCGCCTGCCTCGATGGGGAAGGCATCAGTAAATAACCCAATTGTTAAAAAAAACAACACCCACACACAGAAAAACCCCCACAATTTCAGATTAATCCATCCCTCAGATTTAATTTCAGATCCCTACTGTCTCTCAACTTTCCTTGAAGGAACCACACAAATCACAAAGCAGCCTCTGGGAAGAGTTTGTCTGTCACATCAGACAGCACAAGTTCTTCACAGCCCAGATCCAAAGTACAAGGATTTCAGCGGGCTTCACCTCACTTTCTAATGCCCTATATTCTCCCACTGCCCCACGCCTCTCCCCCATATAAAAGGTTAATGAATATTTCATTCAAAATACATTGTGGTGTTACAGCCCCATGGCTTGCTGAGGACACGGGATACACTGTTCTCAGGGTGCAAAGCAAAGCTTTTTTGAGGAAGAATTGGGAAAAGTCGCCTGTCCTGCCACACAGGCAAGTTCCCTGCACAGCAGCTATGTGGCAGAACAAGAACCTGACTGGTGGGAACTGCCCTGCTGCCAGCAGGAATGTACCAGAGGGATTACTTGAGCATGTAACTAACTTCCAGGAGAGAGGAGCTGTTATCAGCCACCAGACCAGGTCTGCAGGATGCTTAGCTCTTGTTACCCACCAGGTCCTCCAACTCCTGCTGACCACAGAGAGTGCAAAGTGAGAAGACAGATGGAAACCTGTCCCATGCTTGAAACCACCAATGCAGCTGGGACAAGGCTGCTCTCTAGAACAGGATGCTTCCTACCACAAACAGCTCTTACTCTGGAGCAGCAGTGCTGCTCATCTACCTTTGTGAGGCAGCTTGGAGGCTAACCTAGGTTTACAGTATCCTGCAGCTCTCCAACACTCATTCAGTTTAAAAAAAAATAAATTTTATAAAAGCTATAATATTTTACATAAACATTCACAACAAATGCAGCATTTTGCAGAAAGTAAAGGCACGCAACCCCAAGGTCATTATGGGAATCCATAAGCTTTATTTAGATTGGAAGAGTGAATTCTCAAACATCCACAGCCAGTTTTAAGAGCAGCCCAAGATCAAACAGAACAGTCACCACTGGGTTGTCTGGGCAGGAATTATGATTGAGGCCAATACACTCTCAAGTGAGTGGTTAAGTTTCTCTTTGGCTTCAGAAAAGATGTGGGGGGAAAAAACCTGTTCCTTTCAAAACAGACATTGCTATTTCTGTTACGTCCACACAACTCCCCTGACACCACCACAGGCTCTACCAGTGAGGGTAATTTACCTGAAAATACACATTGCAAGACAGTAACTACCTGCACTGGATTGCACTGATTCCTATCAAAATGCATAGCCTTTCAAACTCATGTCTAAATCGGCTTTTCTACCAAGACCCACCCCAAAAACTAGCTGTAGAAAGTGCCATTCAACAACTTCCACCAAGCAGCTCCTTACATTAGGGCTGAGTATGGCCCTCCCCAAGCCCTATCGAGAACTGCAGCAAAGTCTCATCTCACACATAACCCTGTAATGCACAAGAAAGCTTCAGGAGTAAGAAAGGCTGATGCTGTTCTCACTTAGTATTCCACATTTATTATGCAACTATAGCCCTGGGACACCTGCATTTACAGCAGGTATTTAAAATCACATCATCCATCTTACAGAACGGGAGGTTCATGAACATATCCCCACACTAAGTTACTCCTGAAATCTAATTACACTGTTCTTTAAAAAGGTGGTTAACTACTTCAAAAACATACAGGCTTCTGTCAGGACTGAAGTATACCCGGTGCCACCGTATAGCTGCAGAAACATGCAGGAAATGGTATCCCAGCCTTTCCAGACAAATTCCTGTTTCATTGTATGCTATAGAAAACAAACAAAAAAAACCCCAAACAAACAGCCCCACACAAAACAACCTGGTCTAACTCTGGTTAGATCCAAATTAATGTTCCCAATAAATGCAATATTATCAGTATTAATCACAATCACCAAAAGAAAATTCAGGTGGTTTAGTGGAAAAAAACATTCCCTGCTTAAGTCTATGACACAAGAAGCAAAAGAAAGCCATATGGCCTATACATTTACTGGTAAATACTACCACCTTACCACTGCACTCAGACCCTTCTTAAAGCACGTTTCACAGCCTGTATCCATCACTGACTTTTCTACAGCAGCACCAAACCACCTCATACACGTACTGCCACTTCACTTTGTGATAACCGAGAAAGTTTTATACAAGCTCCAAGAGAGTACCAGCATCTCCTGGAAGCAGAGAATATCAGGATCACTATTTTCTTGGGATTCTCAGAACATACACCTTCTGGTACGCTGTCACCACAGGAATCAAAGCCTGGCATGTCTAAGTCATTATGACTCATTAACAGCAGATACAAATGCTTTTGCCCCAGTGTTTTGAAAGACACATAGTTCCTCAGACCTATACCCAGGCCATTTCTTACACGAAGTATGTCATTGCATGCCATGTGTATGGCATTAAGCCCTATAATTACAGAATAAAATAGAATACATACGTTTGGTTTAAAAAACAAGCTTTCATGCAAGTGTGGCACAAGTATGGCAAGTTCTCTGTGTGTAGTGCTGTAACACAGTTCTAAATCATGCAACATAATTCCTCAGAAAAGCAGGAATCTTTTGTTCTGCATTGCTTAATCAATTATTTAAAGAGTATTTTAGTGGCTAAGGCCACCATAAAAAAAAAAACACAACAACATCAAAGAAAATAACAAAGAAAACCATATTTTTAGAAAATGGAAGGTTTTTCAGTACAGCTGAATGGTGAACTTTATTTTTTTGTTGTAAAAAAATAATTTAGGAAAAAATGTTGGACAAAACCACAAAGGTTTTGAACATAAGACGTAACAGTGAGAACTAGAATAAGGAGAAAAAATAAGAACATAAAGAAAACCCAAAACAAAAAGTCTCAAAAAATCTAGTGTTAACAACAAACTTTAAAAAATCAAGAAATCAAAAAGTTTCAAAAAAAGAATAGAAAGGATGAATTGCTTTAATCTGGCATCTCAGGCTGCTAAAAAAGTAAATGGCAGGAAAGTGCCCATTATATTTTATAAAACAAGTAAATAAGGAGCGTTTTTCTCCTCTTTCAGGCAGGCCAAGAGCATACCCCACACCTGGTATCCCACCAGCAGCAGCCTAACACAGAGATGGCCGTTTGAGAGAAGACACAGATTCATCTACAAATACATAGAAAAACTACTTATTGGAGAGAAGCCCAGCACACACACACCGGCTGCTTACGGCAGGTGCTCCTACAACCCTGGGTGTAGGTAACACCGCAGAGGGAGCTGCGCGGGGGTCCGCAGCCCCTCAGCCAGGGGGACACAACCACCTGTGCATGCAGCAGGGCACTCCGCCCCCCCCTGGGCATGCACCCCCGCAGCGGGCATCCCGCATGCACCCCCGCAGCGGGGCTCCCTAACCCCCGGGCATGCACCCTCCATGCACTCCTCTGCGGGGCTCCGAACCCCCCCGGGCATGCACCCCGCCCCGCATGCCCCTATCTGCCGGACCGGGCTTAGGGCAGCCCT